>VZRZ01001401.1:191020-201084 GCA_013398175.1 Climacteris rufus
AAAAAAAAGGTGTTTGAAATAATTTTATTTCAAGCTTTTTGAAGGACCAGCTTGCCCAGGGCTCCACTAGACAGAAAGACACTCTCCAGCACCATCCCCAGCAAGCTCATGGCATTCCTTAGGCCTCCTCTGGCTGTGCTCAGGGCTCAGCAAGTACAATTAAAGCAAAACTAGTTTTAAAACAACAGCACTTTGCTTTCAGATTCATCTGGTACTTTTTACCAGGCCTGTGTTCCCAGCCCTGGGCTAATCCATCAATGAAAACATCTCCATTGATTTTGAGGGACTTTGGCTCAGCACATGAATTTTAAATTTTACCATCCACCTGCCCCTTCACACAGGCCAGCACTGCAGGCCAAAACTGTTCTTCAGACCATGTTTTTGTCTTCAAAATATTCCCCAAGTCTCAGCCAGGCTCGCTCTTTCAGGGTTTGGGTTGGAAGGGACCTTTAAGATTCTCTCATCCCAACTCCCTGCCATGGGCAGGGACACCTTCCACTATCCCAGCTTGCTCCAGGTCCCATCCTGCCTGGCCTTGGACACTTCCAGGGATGGAGCAGCCACAGCTTCTCTGTGCCAGGGCCTCAGCACCCTCACAGCCAAGAATTCCTTCCCAATATCCCATCTAATCCTGTCCTCTGACAGTGGGAAGCCATTCCCCCTTGTCCTGTCACTCCAGACCCTTGTCCCAAGTCCCTCTCCAGATCTCTTTAGGCATTGAAAGGGGCTCTAAGGTCTCCTGAAACCTTTTCTTCTCCAGGCTGAACAAGCCAGCTCTCAGGATGTGGGATGCTCCTTAAGAGTGGAAGGGGCACAGTTTAATCAACCCAGTACAGATCACAGCATCACACATGGTGTTTGTTACTTCATATTTTTATAATTTTTAGGTTTTGTAGGTTTGAACAGCTCTATTTCCCCCTTAATTGGTGCAATTGTTTTTAACCCTGCTCCTGGAGCCATGTTGCCATGGCTACCCTGCACAAGCCTGGGCGAGCGAGGTGTATTTTTAGAATTGCCAAAATACACATCTCTTAACAGAGCTTTTCTGGACAGATCTCTTCTTGTTCCGTGACACAGGAATTAAGGGCATTCAAAGGATTAAAATGTGGGAAATTTGAAACAGATTGGAGGAGAGGCCCATGGTGCAGCCCATGCATGGCTCAAGCCCCCACACGCAGGATGGTGCCTGCAGACAGGCCCACAGGACACGGTGGGACAGCTGAGATGACCAACTGGTGCCATGGAAGGACACAGGCTCTGTGAGACAGCGAGGAAGAGCGGGTTGGAGCCCACTGAGCTGTGCTTAGGAGAGCTGATGAGCCTGTTGAGAGCTCAGGGCTCAGGACTGAGGGACAGACAAACACAGGTGACATTGTGTGGCTGTCAACAGACCACCTGATCAGGGCAAAGTACTTGAGACATTCTGACAAATGGTAGAGACCTTGTGTTTGCAGATTCTGGTCCTCACAGGGGATTTCCATTACCCAAATACGTGCTGGAGGAACACCACAGTGGGCCTCAAGCAATCCAGGTAGTTTCTGAGGAGCACTGGTGACAGCTCTCTTACACAGGAGAGAGGGGACAATGGGAAGAGACACTCTGCTGGGCCTTGTACTTACAAATGAGGACGAACTGGTCAGGGATGTGAAGGCCTTGAGCAGTCTTGGCTGCAGTGCCCATGAGGCGGTGGAGTTCAGGACATCAAGAAGGATGAACAGGACCACAAGCCTACAGACCATGGCCCTGGATTCCAGCAGAGCAAACACTGACCTGTTCAGGAACCTGCTTGGAGGAATCCCATGGGACACAGTCCTGGGGAGAGCAGCAGTTCAGGGTACCCAGTCCATTGCCATGATCATCTCCTCCAAGCTCAGGAACAATCCATCTCCACTTCCTGCAAACCAAGCTGTACTGACAGGGAGCCTGCATGGGATGGGCAACGAGCTCCCTACTGAACTCAGGGATTAAAAAGGAGTACAAGAACAGTGGGAGCAAGGACAGGTGATCCAGGGGAAACATCAAGTCACCGAGTCTGTCCCTGTGCTGCCACTCAGAAATATCTTGACAGTCTGGAAAAAAGGATCAACGGCAATCCGAAAGTTCAAGGAGAAGCATCAAGTCCCCGCACCCACACCAGTGGTTCTGAGCCCAGGACTAGACCACCAAACCATCACCTCTCAGCCTTTGTCTGCTGAGGAGAAGGTGAGCAAAGGTATGGGAAGGAGCAGGAGGGCTATCTCAGCAGCCACAGCCTCAGTCTGTTTTCCAGAAGCTTCCACAACACAGGCAGCAGCAGAGGAGCAGGTCCATGCAGCAGCCACACCTCCAAGCCACATTTGCAACCCACAGACATGGCATTGTCTACATAAACTGTGTTCAAGTATTTCCTCCCATGGGTTCTTGTTAGGGAAGAGTCCAATAGAGCATCACCTCCTCACAGCTGGTGGGGAGCACTGATGGGGCAGCAGACTCAGAAAGGCCCCTGTGTACTCCTGACAAGCGACACTTCACTGATCATGGCCAGGCACAAAGCAAACCCTAAGGTGCAGAGATACAGCCCTCAGACTGCCCCAGCTCCAGCACTCCTGGCACCTCTCCAAGAGAGAGTCACTGCCCAGCAGCAGTTCCCTCAGCTTCAGGGGGAAAAACACAGCTGAGCTGAGCCAGAAGGAAATGGAAAGTATAGCAAGGATTAACACTATTTTAGATTAGGTCAGCAAAGTGGATTAAGGGTAGGGAAAGCTAGGGGCTCCAGCATGAACTCGTCCTCTGGCAGGAAAGAGCCACTTAAACAGAAGCTGCTGAGCTGTGGCACTCTGAGCCCAACCTGGGTTCCTGCAAGGATCCATCAAGCAGAAGGGAGAGCACAGGAAAAGGAGGCTACAGTGCTGGCAAGAGCCATTCCCTGCTGCAACCCCATGATGCTGTAGCTCTGCTATCCCTGCACTGTGCTCCCAGAGAGCTTCCAGGCAGGTGCTGGAGAAGAACCAAAGAACCTCTCGCCTCCAGGATGGGTGGGATGGTTGAGCTCAGTCTGACTTTTGATCAGAAGCTGCACTCTGACTCAGTTTACAGGTACAGGTCTACTGAGAGAGACCAAGGGCACAGCACGTCCTGTGGATTCACAGCTCACCCTGCCTGCCCTGAGCAAGGCACAGGAGAAGGTGCCCATCACCATAGCTCTTCTCTTGCCGGGCACCAGCTGCATATGCAGAAGGCACATTCACAAACATCACACACCTGCAAGGAAAAGCATCATTCCTCCTGAGCCAGGGCACCACCACAGCAGTGGCTCTCAGCACCCTGTCCATCCATCCTGGTGGCCACAGGCTGCTTTTTCAGGAACAAACCACTGACATCAGGAAAAACAAAACAAAAAAAGAAAGATAATATTCAAGAGGTGCAAATACCCAGGAATGCATCTTCTGTTTTAGATATCAGCTGTATTTGAGAGCTCCTGAGGTCTTGAAAATTTGCATAGACTAGAAAAAGGAAGAGTTCAGAGAGACATTTACATGCTGCAAGTCAAATAGGATCATAAACATGAAGACAACAGTGGAGTCCAAAGATGTTCCTGCTCCTAATGCCTCTCTGAATACCCCTCCGGACACTCTTTCCAGAGGAGCTGTGCTATGGACCGTGACTGCTCCTGACTGAAGCTGGGCTCTGCCAGCATCACTCCAGGGGCACTGTGCAGCTGGAAAGACGCCCTCCCAAAAATCATCTGCACAATTCATTTCAGAGTCAGAGCAGTCTGCCAGCAGCTCTAGTCATGCTGTCCCATCTCTTTCACAAGGACATGAATAATTATTGAGCACTCTAGCTACTAAAACTGATTAAAGCAAAACAAACTAATTTTGTTTCAAGGCAATGATCTGACCTCGTTAACGACGGTAGTAACGCACTAACAACATTTTTCTCTAACACAGCGATGTCTTTCATTAGAGCTCAAGCTGTTTTGTAAAGGAGCTTAGTACATTCCTCTAAACTCATTTGCATAGGAGGAAACCCAAGCCAACACCCGCATATCCAGAGGCTGTTCCCCGGGAAGCAATCTGAGAGCAAGCACGGAGAAACATCAGCCGGCAGCCAGAACAACAGCCCGCGGTGTGGGGCCGGGGGGTGTGCGGAGCAGCCTTCCCGTCCCTGCCTCTCCAAAGCAGGCACCACGACAAGCTGCTGCATCCCAGCCACGGCAGGTCCCTGCCGCACCTGCACAGCAGGTTTGCTCCTCAGTCACAAGCCCACAGCTCATCTCTTCTCTTTGAATGACGAGAACGACTCTGGGCACCCAGATCCGCCGTGAGGGTCCACAGAGATTTGCTGCCTTTCACACCACAGTTATTAATCTCAAGAAACATCCCGCTGAGCTGACCAGCAGCTCCCTAAAGCTCTCACACTGCCCTCTTATGAGGCATCAGCCACTAAGCAGAGCTACCAGCTGCCCTCAGGCAGTCCTGACACCCTAAGAAATGGAACAAGAATCCTGCTGCTCAGCAGTGAGAGGGGCTGCGATCCCAGCAGGCAGCAGCAGGCGTGTTGGGAAGCCGGCTGTGGCACAGGGAGGGTTTAAACACTCCTCACTCCGGATCACCTGCAGCCAGGGCTTGATTTAACCCACCCGGTGTCACGGAGTCACCTCTCACGGAGCTGTTCAGCGCCTCTGCCACAGTCACAACACAGCCCTCGCTCCAAGGCCGAGAGGAGGTCTCCTCTACACTTGGAATAGCGGGGACAAAAATACCTCAAGATAGCGCTGCCACATAACACCCCGAGCCCCCGGCCTGCCTTTCCCCCTGCCCTGAAACCAAAAGCCTCCGAGCACTTGCAAATCGCTAATTAACAGAGTCTTACAGCTCTGCTCTTGAGAGGGGCTGGGAAATCACTTCTCCCCGTGTCACAGACAAGGAAAAACCCGCACAAAAGGAAGAGATGATGCTGTTTGTGGTTCCCACAGGCTTGTCTGTAGCTCAGCAGCTCTGCACTCCTGGCCTTGCAGGGCTGCCTGCAACCCCGTGAGGTGATGGGGGGTTGTGGTGTGTGCCCTACAGCCCCCAGCCAAGGCTCACACACCGGTTAAATGCATTTAAGGAAAGCATTAGTCCAGTTTCGCCTCTGCACTCTGATAGAAAGAGATGTTTCTGCAGCAAAATAGCAAAGAGGTCCGATCTAAGAAGCTTGAGCACAGCCAGAGGGCAATAGCACTCTTCCCATTTAACCAGCACAGCAATATATGGCACGGGAGTACTTCCAATGGAAAGCAGAACTCACATCCCAGGGACTTCTAGGCTCTGTTATCCAGGTCACGTTCTTAGCACTCTACGAAACACTAAGGGCAAGACAGGCAGCTGCCCTGCCCGACTCTACCACTTCCTGCAGGCCCACGTGTGTGAGCAGCTCTCACAGTGTCACTCCAGATGCTCCGAGAGCCAAAGTCACCCTCTGCCACAGCCAAGGCTCTGTAGACACGAGCACAGAGCACCTGTAAATAAACACAGACCAAAACTGCATGTTATGCTGGTTACACAGCCCCAAAACCAGGCTGGGTCCTGGCACCAGTGACTTGCAGGCACACACGGAGCATTCATCTGGATGCTCTGTCACCCGTGGGGAAAACAGGGACAAGTCCTTAGGATAGGCACATTGCTGCCTCTCTTTTGGAAAAAGGCTTATAAAAACTTAACTCCAAAACACCCAGATCAGGGACAGCACAGACACTACAGCCCCAGGAAGCCAAAGGAACAGCAAGTAAAGCAATGACAGCTCAGTGGCAGCTGCCTTGATGCACACTGGAGCTGCCAGCAGGCTGCTCAGCACAGTAGGACCAGACCCCAATTGCCACTGCCAGCGAGAACAGCATCAGAGGAGCCCTGCAGACTGAAGGGCTCAGGACCAATCAGTCCTCAGTTTCCCTCATTTTATCATTTCCTTTTCCCCCTCAAGCTACTTTTCAATCACTGAAATCCTTCTATAAGTCTGGAAGCCCTTGTGCCTTGGTGTCTCTCCAGGAGCTTCACAGCCATCAAAAGACAACAATGCTACTGAATTCTCTCCATTTCCTTTCAATTCTGCTGTCGCGCAGACACAGACTCTCCAAAGCAGAGGAGCTCAGCCCAGGACCCAAGCCTTGTTTCACACTAAATTTGGTCTGCCAGACATCCAAAAAAAGATCCCATCAGTCATTCTGCTTCAGAGCTAGTTTCTCAGCATGGAAAATTTCCTACAAGTAGCTAATGCATGAAAAGCTTTGAAAGGTCAGAAAAATGAAGCCATCAATTTATCACCAAAAGTAACTTCCTATTAAAGCTGCTGAAAGCCTGGGCTCTCCAGAGCAAACACTCCACCTAGAGCCAGCTGTGCCAGCCCTGCCTGTGCAGGGCTGCCAGCAGCAGCAGGTGATTTGGCACTGGCACTGCAGTGCCATGGGGCTGTGCCCACAGCCAGTGCCACTGCTCCGAAGAGGACCCTGCAGACCTTCGGTGGTTCAACCTCCAGGGGTCTTGGCAGAGAGGACCCCCACCACCCACCCCCCCCAAAAAAGAGACCTGTGCTCTTGCACTGCCTTTCCTATGGGCACCATCCTGGATTGAGCTCACCCATGAGGTGATCCCAGCCTGCAACATCCTGTCCCTTGTCCTCAGGGACAGCACACAGCTGAGCAAAGCTGGATGCACTTACAAAGCTTGAAAACACTTGGATGGCACAAGAGCTCCCAGTCACACTACCAACCCTTCCTTCTGGGAGTGAGAGGAGCAGCAAGGGGAGTCTTGAGGGGCCCAGCCACACAGGACCTTCTCCCACCCAGCAGCTGAGCAGAGACCACAGTAACTGGTTCAACCTGAGCAACAGCATCCAGCCTGCCTTGTAACTCTGCCCAGGACAGTTGAGTGCCACTGAAATGGCACTGCTGTCCTCCTGCTCTGTGACTTTTCTTCATACCTTTTCGCATCCCCCAAAAAACAAGCAGTGCCAACCAAGGATTTGGTCCACATGCCCTCATTCTTACCCAGTGAGACACAGGTAAGTGTCTCATAGGTAAGTGGGAGGCTCCTGCAGCACTGGCTGAGCAGACAAGCACAGAATACAGCAAAGCAGTGATGGGGTCAAGGGGCTGCCCAGGGCTGCAGCAAACAGGCTGTGGCATTTCACACAGCCTCAGCAGGACACAGCATCCCTCACTTGCCACAGCTCACCACGAAGATGTCATTTAACATCTCAGTTTTAAAGCCGGGGAAAATTTGAAGCAAGTTGGAAGGGAAGGGCAAGACCAGGCTGGAGAGGATGCAAAGAGGAGAAACTCCATCCCAAACCGAGCACAGCTCTGGCCCTCGCCGACATCCCGGGGCTGGGGAAGCTGCCAACACACATTTCTCCTTCTGGGACAGACACAACCCCACAGGCAGCAGCTGCAGCCATGGCCCAGCACTGCTGCACCTGAGAGCAGCCAGGCCCTGGCAGCAGTGCCCCAAGGGTGTCCCCAGTCCTCAGCAGCTCCCACTGCCAGGGGCCAGGACAGACGGGGCTCTCATTTATGCTTTGGCTCAGCTCCCTGCCACAGGTGACATCCTCTGCAGCTCTGCTTCCCACAGGTGACATCCTCTGCAGCTCTGCTTCCCACAGGTGACATCCTCTGCAGCTCTGCTTCCTGGCACTGCCCGGGATTGCCCAGCCACTGTGCTGCTGGCTGCAGACACAGCCTCTGCCCCAGCCCTGCACTGCTCCCTGCCATTCCCATGCTGCACATGGAGGGCAGGGATGGGGATCACTGCAGCTCTGTGCAAATGGTGATCGTTTGCCCTCTTAGAAAATTAAACCCTTAAAGCTCACAAGAAGAGTGTTTGCTCTCAAGTTACGGCTCACAGGAGGTAAAGGGCTAAGTACTGACATACTCATTGCCACAATGACTGCCATGCTGGGGAGAGCATCTGACTCCTCTCTGGCCACCATTCTGATCACCCTGTAGGAACACACAATACACTGTCACAAAGCTCTCCCCTGAGCATCACAGCAGATGTCACCAGAGAAAGTTAGGATAGCTCCTGGCACTGCACAAGGAGGGAGATGCCTTGCCCCAGAGAGGCTGTACTCCAGGAAGGGACACCAAGGGACACCAATCTCTTTCACTGCAGGGTTCTGGCTCTTCTGTTGCAGGGAACAACCTCACCAAGAGCATTTATCTTCTCTGCATCTCCAATCCCCCTGCCTGCACTGGTGAAAACCTGGAGACTGACACAACTCCAGGGTGCAAACACAAAGGGACTGTAGGTTCCCTGGGGCTGGGAAGCATTGGAGCATTTTATGCTGTCAGCATAAAAATAGATGGGGAGCAGGAAGGTCTTAGTTCATCCAAGTAACTCCTCCAACTATTATGAGAAATATTAACTTTTCACAGATTTAGATGAGACAAATCACTTTATAAAAAGATATATCAATGAAGCCCAACTTTGGTGAGGTGAAAGCTGCAAAAGCCACTTTCAGGTAGCCAGGGACAGGCTGGGCTAGGAAATTTCCCACCTAACTATCTTTTAGGGAAGAAAAGCAGCCATTCAGCAAGTTCTGAACTCCTCAAAATGCAGGACAACTTCCAGAGACCACAGGGGAGTTCTTAGTGCCACAATAAAATTAATTCAGAGAAATAAAGAAGAACAGCCACACCCCAGAGCATGATACCATTGGGGGAAGCCTAGGCTTAAGAAGTACAAAGGAAATTTCCCTGGTTTTAATTATTTTGGGGGTTACAGTTTGAAATGTAAAACAATTATTATACAGAAGGAAGACAAACAGCTCCCTCCTTATTTTACTGCTGGAATTGTCAGCTGACAGGGAAAAAAGTCCCCCTAAGAGGAAGATAACAGAAGCAAGTTCCTGAGCACCACACTGCATCATCCCGTCTTGGAGGGGAACACACAGGAAAGCTGAGCCTGAAACAAACACAAACTGGTCCTTCACCTGCACATTTCTAGTGGTGCAAACATGCATCCAGCCAACCCAAGAACCAGCTCCAAGTTGCTCATGTCCACATGGAAGCATCTTGCTGACTCCAGGCCAAAGGAATCCATGTCCAGCACTCACATCCTCAGTATTTATTTCTAAAAAATACACAAAACTTGTTGCTCTTAACCAAGAATAAACTGTTCAAGGAGCACATCTGCACCTACTGCATTCTCAGGGGACCCATTTCTGCTGGTTTGGCTGGCTGAACTTCAATGCCACCTGTACAAAAATTCCCATGTTCCCCCATTCTCAAAGCCGATGAAATCCAGCTTTCACAAACAGAGGAAAATCAGAGCTTCTCCACACCATGGCAATCTGTGGCTGCAGGAGCCACGACACCAGCCAGCAGGCTGGGAAGCAAACAGCCTGCTGCTAGCATCAACACTTTTCTGGAGGTCACATTTTCTACGGAAATCTCGAAACTAAAGGAAAAAAGCCCTAGCGATGGAACGAACTTGCCAGCTGATGAAGCCTCTGGGCACACACAGCACGGACCGGGATTACTGCGGGACCCGCTGTTCAAAAGAGCAAATCTCCTCCGAAACCAAGGCAGCAACAGAGACAGCGGAATCGTCCTTAAAAGTGAAAACCTGCTAAGGAAAAAAGGCGCTGTCGGCACAGCAGCGCCCGGCCCTCCGGGGCAGCACCGCCAGGCAGAGTCTATTCACGCGAAAGGACCGAAACCCAACAGCAAAACAGCATTGCAAGAGCATGAAGTAATCCCACCCCTGCAGTTCGTGTTTTCCTACCCAATTAGCTACTCCAAGTGTAAGAGGGAAAAGGGAAAGGAGAAAAAACTAAAACGTGCCGCAAAGCCAGGAGATGTTTTGCAACTCCCGGGCTCCTGCAGCAGAGCCCTGCGCTCCCGACAGCCACGGGCGGGGCGGGGGGAGCCTCCGCGGAAGGGAGGAGAGGAGGGAGAGAGGGAAGAGCAGAGGGGAGAAGGGGAGACGGCCGCTCACTTGCTCCGCCGTGCCTCGGCCCCGTCCCGCGGCGCAGCCGGACCGCACGCCCGGGATGCGGCCCCGCTGCCGCCGGCGGGGAGGGCAGCGAGCTCCGGCCGGGCCCGG
>VZRZ01001401.1:201270-215583 GCA_013398175.1 Climacteris rufus
CAGCCGGCTCGGCCGCTCGCTCCTCCGTTGCGCTTCGTTCCCGAGTTTAACAAACCCGCTTGGCAATCGCTGTTTAAAGCGCTGCGAGCGAGCAGGGAGCTGCAAAGCCCCCCGAGGCTGCCGGAGGGCAAGGGAAGTGCTTGGAGCTGCTCCGAACTCCCCCGGGCACGGGCAGGGTGGCAGCTCCTCCGCATCCCGCCCGCGCTTCCCGCTGGAAACCGTCCTGTGGCTTTTCTTAGTTCTTAAGTGGTTCTAAGCTCAGAGTCTGGAGACATCTGCTAGAGCAGGATGCCTGGAGAAAGTGAAACGCTGTCCCAGGCTAGATGTTAATTTTAAATTTGCAAATCCCCAGTGCTGGTGAACAGAGGCAGGATGCTGTGGGCTGCAGGCAGGACACACACTGCAAGCTCATATGTGAGGTCACCTGTGCATCAAAGCAGGGAGCCAAGCAGTGTTCATGGCTTGGGGATTTCTGCTACCCTACAAGAAACCAAAGAATCAAGGACTCACGCTGCTTTGCCATCTCTTTGCCAACTCCTCTTCGAGAGCTGCTGCTCCTCCCTGTGCTCCCTCCATCCCCGCTGTCCAATTCCTTTCCCCTCCACCCTTTGCTCTGCTTTCCACTGGTGATGCCACTGGAGCTGGCAATACTTCCCAGCGGGAGCCTGCAGCCCCCAGCCCTTCTGCACCCCTCTGCCAGCTACCGGGGGCACCTGTAGCCCCAATGCCCCTGCAGACACAACCCACCTGCAGCCCCAGCCGCCCTGCCACGCTGCCCAGAAGCACTGAGGCACAGGGCAGACAGCTCTCATGAGTTTGGACGAGTGCTTTTGTGCACCCCTGTGTGCTGGGCCTGCACATTCCTGTGTGCCAGTGTCGTGTGGATCAGCTCTGTCACCTGCCCCAATGACAGACCCCTGCCACCAGCAGTTCCTGCAGCTCAGTGCTGCAGTGCTGAACAACAGCAAGCTGCAGGTTGCTCTGTTCCTGCTATGCTGCCTCAGAGCTGTCTGCAGAGATGCAGATTGCAGCAGGGTCAGGGCCTCTATGCAGACTCATCAGCCAGCCCAAACTTTGGCTCTGTCCAATCACTGGGGTTAAATGGGGTTTTCTCAGCAATGGCCAGCTGCATGGGCACTGCAGGCTGGGCTGGAAACCATGGGAGGGTGTGGACACAGTGCCTCCCTGGACAAAACAAATGGTGTTAAGTCCAGAACATACTATATACAACTCTGTTAAATTCAGGTAGGGAACTGCCTGAGTTTCCATGTTCTTGCCATTGATATTTTTTGCACATCCACCTGTCATGCTGCAGAGTCACAGAGCATTTGATTCCAGTTCAGAACTTCTAACACTAACACAGTGGTAATGTGTATCAGCAGCCTCTGCTGCCAGCCCAAGGTTTATGTGACTGCCTCTCATTAGCAAGATTTGGAGGTTAAGGCTTCTGGGATTTACTAGTGGAGATAAATGTGCTGATGGGCAGCCCAAGGAGCATCCATGAAACCCTGTGTTAGCATTAAGCTTTGTACTGGGAATAGCTGGGCCTCATCAGTCTCTCTCTGAAACAGCATCATCATCTCACTTCACGTTTGGCAAAGCACAAGCACACATGGTGAAACACGTGATTTAATTTGGGGAAAATACACTCTAGGATGAAGAAAGAGACACTGCAGTGAAACAGTCTGCTGAGAATGGCAATGGCATTTTTCTTTGTGTGATTAAACATAAAAAAATGTCACAAAAGGCCCATGTCTGGCAGAGGGCCTGTGGTATATGCTGAGCTCCCAAGCCAAAATGCTTGAGGCACACTCTGGATAAGGAAGGAAAAACTCTTTCCCTCTCAGTCAAGAGCACTCTTGATGGAAAGCATCAGCACCAAGGGAGAGCTGGTGGCATGGAAGTGGCTCTTTGTGGGGGCTCGGGCTGACAGCTGCTCTGAAGAGGCTGATCCTGAGCCTCTAAACTGCACAGAGTGCAGGTCCTGACCCACACAGCAGTTCATGGTCACAGGGTGTAAAGAGAAGTGGGCTGAAAAGACTTTCCTGGGAGTATTTCACAGCCCTTGGGACATGCTCTGCCTGCCTAGAGCAGAGCAAAGTGCAGGTGCTGCTCCTGATGGCCTTTTTGGCTAAATTGACTACAGATTCCATAGATTGCTATTCAATAGGATCACAAAGATGCTTTGAGGGGTGGACACCCTCATCTACAAAGCCAGACTGACAGCTGGGTTGCTCAGCCTGGAGAAGAGAAGGTTCCAGGGAGATTTTCGAGCCCCTTCCAGTGCCTAAAAGGCTCCAAGAGAGCTGGAGAGGGACTATGGACAAAGGCCTGGAGTGACAGGACAAGGAGGAATTACTTCACACTGACAGAGAGTAGGTTTAGATAAAATATTGGGAAGGAATTCTTCCCTGAGAGGGTGGTAATGCCTGGCACAGGTTGCCCAGAGAAGCTGTGGCTGCCCCAGCCCTGGCAGTGTCCAAGGCCAGGTTGGACAGGGCATGGAGCAAGCTGGGATAGTGGAAGGTGTCCCTTGTTGCCCTGAGTTTTGCAGTTCTTCGATGTTTTCATTCTTCTGTAACAGTTTATCACACACTCTCTGTAAACACAGCCATATTTTTGTAACTGTATCCTATTGTTTGCATTCCTTTCTCCTGGGCGGAGAAATTTGATGGATATTTCCTTTGACCAGTGTGATGGAGAGGTGGCTATTTCTCCCTCCAACCCACTGTGGTTTTTAGAGGATCTATAAAATAAAGTGCAGGGTCTGGGCAGGGCAGTGCTGCCCAGCTTTTTGGCCCGCAGTCTTGGCTCTCTGTCTTCAACGCATCTGCGTCTTTCTTTCGTGTCCCGAGCGACAGCCCATGGCAGGAGGTGGAACGAGATGAACTTTAAGGTCCCTTCCAACCCAAACCGTTCTGTGACTCTGTCATTCACCACTCTGCCTCAGAAGGGAGTCAAGGCTGCTGCAAAGGGCTGTCCTGGTGTCACCAGCCCCCTTCTCCCTCCAGCCGCTGCCATCCCGCTGACCCCAGGCTGGTCACTCCTGGCTGGCTTCACTCCCCTTCTCCTGGGCAGGCCAAACCCCACGGTGCATGCTGGCTGTGGGGACAGCTCAGAGCCCAGCCAGTGAGAGCTCAGAGCCCAGCCAGTGAGAGCTATGTGCCCATGTCTGACCCCAGATCAGTGGGTGGGGTACACATGGAGCCCTGTTGGGGTGCCAGTTGAGCCAATCCTCCTCAGAGCAGCAAGCAGCTCTGCACTTGGGATCCTTTCAATGGTCAGGGTGCTCCACGAGGCTGAGAATCCTCACCTCATTGGGGTAACCCAGCTCATTCTGGGTTACCCTGTTAAACCTTAAGAATTCTGAAGTCATTCAGGTAGCACCAATTCCACTGGACATCATGAATCTCTATTCAAATGCTGATGGAGCTTAATTGGCTTAATTTATGGAGTTGGTTTAATAAAACTAGTTACTCTGGGTTAACTGGTATATAAAATAAGTCTTGTTTGAATGTATCATTTGTCTCAATTTTACAAGCTTTCGCAACACTCACCCACCACCCTATTCCTATTTTAGATTGATTCTCCAGACAGTTGGACAAAGTGGCTCTTAACCTCCCTCCAGGCAGCTCTAAATCTGCCATGGAACAGTGGGTTGCCAGAAAAATGAACTATAATTAACACTGAGCATCTCTCACTTTCCAGTCCTCTACAAGCTTACGAAGAGCAATGATTCCATGATGGCAGGGCAGCCTCATGGACAAGTCTTCCAGAGTGTGTTTCTTTTTCAGGGCCAAGACACCAGCTGTGCTTTTAAGTCCCTGTCCAAGTGGTGAGCAAGGCTGACAACAACCAACATAAACACTGGCACTTCACCCCTGAGGCCAAATCCTTCCCCAGCAGTTCAGCTCCAAGGAACCTGGTGCACATGCACTCCTGTTTATCTATCATGCTTCAAATATGGGCATTGGTAACCCTGGCCTGGGTTTGCAGATGAGGCAGTGACAATCACCACATTTAATACACCTGCTTCACTTCAGGGACAGCTGCTGGGCCCTACCTTCTGCTCATCACTGACTGCACCTTCCCTGCAAGGCCTCCTTCCTATAAACTGTGTTTATGTGTCTATAAAGCACAAACCATGTTTATGTTTATGCTGTCTGTGGTTTGGGACCCAGCTCCAAAACCTTGTCTAACTCGTCTCTTACTTCACAGGCTTCCAGTTCCAGGGCTTCAGACACAGCTAATGAGCAGGTTTTATAATGAAGGCAGCTCCTAATGAGCTGACACAAGATGCAGCATTGGATCATACTTCCTTTGAGAAGCACTGATCAAAGCCCTGTTCTTTCTGGTTGGAGAGCGTAATTAAACATAATTTCTAAAAGTCAAGTTTGGGTTGATTAAAAATGCCATCCAACAGCTCAGGAGTGTTGAGATGTCTTGTGATCTGCAGCACAGATACAGCATAAGCTCAACATGGTGTCCTTCCTCCCCAGGAAGGAGAAGGGCTTTTGTTCCTTTCCCAGCAGCCTGCAATCCCTTGGCTTTGCAGGGCGTGGATCTGCCCCAGGAGGACTCACAGGGCTGAGTGACCATCCCTGTGGGCAGCAGCAGTTCAAGGTTCTCATGCTGCCCTTGGACCCACTTTCAGAGAGGTCTGGCACATCTAGTGCATCCCCACATCTTGGGGGTGATGGAGGAGTCTGATGCCAACAGCAGCAAGGGGGGAGCCTGCTCCAAGAAGGTAGGCAGTCCTCACAGTGGTTTGGGAGACTCCTGCCTCAGAGGAAGAGAAATGGAAGGAATGAGAGCTGCTGAATCCTCTTCAATCTTCAATACAACCAAGTCAAGGCAGTTCTTTGGCCCTGCACTCTTATTTTCTTGCCAGGCCATAGATGCTCAGGTTATGTCCAAGCCATTTGCTCCCTGGGTTTACTCATGCCCCATGCAACATGCAGGGCCTTAATCCCCGTTTTCTGGACTTTGAGATCCTCCTGCTTAACTCCTCAGCCATGTGAGATCTAAAATTCACAAACAGGCCCCCATGGCCAAACAGACCCCAAGCACAGCAACAAGTTGCCAAGCACACCACTGATATCTCCCACACCTCCCTGACACGGAGAGGGAACCACTGGAGAAAATCACAGGCACTTGAAAGCAACACTCTGTGCATCTGTCCTCCTGCTTCAGGAAAAGAAGCACTTTGGCCAGTTCCCTCTTGCTTTCAGCTCCTGCTAAAGCCTACTTCACCTGACACAGAGAAAATTCTCTATTTCCAATTTCTAATACCTCTCATCCACTCTATCCACACTGTGTCCCAGCTTGCAGGAGAGCACAGCCTTTTCCCAGGTGATTCATTATCAGGGGAGTATCTTCCCTGACAAACCACATCACCACAGTCACAATTAGTGCCTTGCCTGGAGCTTTTGATTCTGAATGGAGGCCAGGACCACTCAGCCCCTGTTGGAAGGCCAGAACTACCTTGTCAGCTCAACTTAGAGATAAAAACTGAAAACAAAGTGGTAACACACTTTCCTGGAACCCGACGTAGTGAGTGGCATCCCTGCACGTGGCAGGGCAACTGGGAAGGAGATGAACTGTAAGGTTCCTTCCAAACCATTCTGGATTCTATGACAAAGTACAGGAGGATGTCCTGGGGGCATCTGGGTCTCAAAGACCTTCTCAGCAGCTCTGCCCTGATGCTGGCGCTCCCCTCATGACAACTGAACCAGACCCTTCCTCACTCAGGCCAAGGCTGGGTTCGGCCCTAATCAAGATAAATACCCAATTCTCAGGGAATTCACCTGGTGTTTTCACAGACAGGTCTGATTCAGGTCCGCTGATGCCTCCTGAAATGAGGTATCTGATTTAATAGGATGGAAACAAAAACTCTTCAAAGTTGTCTTCCAGAGTGTTGGTCACAACCGAACTGCCTGGGGATATTAGGAGGTCATGGAAGAGGGTCTCCATGGCTGGCCCATCTTAAAAAAGCTGACTTATAAAAGCCAGAGCTGCTGATTGGGACACAGCACCTCTGATGTCTCGTAATCAGTCCTTGCTTCAAAGCACAGAGGAGAACTGAAGCAACTTTTTCATCTGCAGGCTGATCTGGCTCCCTGCTAGGAAGCAAAAACCACCTCTGCCGATGGCTGGGTCTCTGACTCTCCGTGCACTCAGTGGGGATGTGCACAGAGTGTGGGGCTGCTCAAGAGCTGGAGAACTCCTGCTTTGGCCAGATAGCGTGGCATGAAAACAACAACCTTTCCTAGGTGTTCCAGGTGCCCACTACTAATACTTTTTTCCAGAGATGAGACATCAAAATGATAATACAAGAGAGGAATTTTTATTCCTAAGACATCAAAACCAGCAGATGGGAACTTTTCTGAAAAAATCTGAGAGCTGGAGCTCTCTGATAGCATTGACTTTCCCCGCAAGGATGAGAAGTGGAAGGTCATTTTAGTACAGGTACCACCAGTGAATGTAAGGATGAGCAGATGTGTGAGTGAGAAACTGAGTGTGAGATGTGAGTAGAAATCAGAAGCCCTTCCAGAGATGACATACATGTGTTTGCATGTCACAACTGCTATATATGAAGGATTCTTACTCAGTTTCAGCTGAACACCCTCAGAGAGATGCAAAAATGGACAACTGAATTTGTAAGTGAATTTCAACTGCCCTGAAAAACTCCAACTTATGTCTTAAATCAAGTTCAGGAGTAATGAAAATGAGGTTTCCAGTACATGAGTAATTTTTGAATTCTAGAAAAGGAGGATGTAACTGAATAAAGGAAAACAAGCTCAATTCTGAGCCTGATTGCTGCCCACAGGGAACAGGATGGAGCTCATCAAAAGCTCTTACCTGAGCAACAGATGATGTGATGGCCTGGAGCTGAAAGGTCTCAGCAAAGATAAAGATGATGTTAATCTGAACTGATTAATCAGATCTTACCTGGCAGTGATGTCTGCAGAAATTTAGACACCTTCCTCCACCTGATGCAATCTTCTCCATCATCAGCTATCACATATAGTTTGACTTAACAAGTTTTGTGCAGAAGACTTTGAGACACAGTGTCAAGTGCTTCAGTAAAATCTAAATATATTACTGCAGCCTCTTCTAGCACCAGTCAGCGCACCCCACACTCAGAGCTGACAATTCCCTTCTCCTCTAACTGCTAATTATTAACTAAATAGGGAAAATAATAAAAGAGCAGTGAGGAGAAACAATCAATAAAGCCACGGCTTATTGTCCTTTCTTTGTTACCAGCAGGGCCCCATGGACTCTGATTGTTGTGGATTTCTCTACATGGATACAGGAGTATCCAGAGGTTTTTCCTAGTCTTTGCTGCTTTTCAGTTAGCACTGAAGCAGATTTATTTGTACAGTTACTGTCAGCTTCTCTCCTGTGCCTTGCACCACATTGCTTTCCAAACTTTTGGACTTTCACCAGTTTTAATCTTCTGTACCATAGGAGCGTGGGCCGCCTCAACCAGGAGCTGGCATGGCCCTGCTCACACAGCACAGGCACCACCTCCTTCAGCAGGCATTCAGTAGCTGGGCACTAGGCAAAAAGAGCTCCTGCAGCAGTGCCCATCTGCCCAGTTGTGCCTGTGGGCACAGAGGGGATTGGGACTGTGGTAAGATGCCTGTGGAGCTGGCAGAGGCACTGCTCAGACTGAGCCCCCTGTGCTCCCCTCCATCCCCCACACAGACACCTCCCACACAACCCTCACTGTGCTGGCCCAAAATGGCCTGAGATGGGAAATCCAGGCCCTGTCAAAGTTACAGGCTTGGTGCTGTTTTCTTCAAGTGGAAGGCAAACTTTTGAGAACAGATGTGAATGTGTTTGAGTCTTGCCTTGCCTTTCCAAAGTGTGTATGCTCTATGTTTGAGCCTTCTCCAAGAAGTAACCAGTAGCATTTTAGCTTTTAACTGGGAATATTATACTGGAAGATGAGAAAATAAATTTGTTGTACACTTCATCAGCAACTCTGAGATAAATCAGATAACATTCATTTTTGGCCCTTGCTCCTCTCCATCTTTCATGGGGCTCAAACTTCCCCACATCTCAGATCCTTGCATTCAATTCCTGTTGGTGGGCTTTTTTCCCATGAGTTTTGCTAATAGCTTCATTTTTTCCCCTTTTTAACCCATGCAAGTTTTGGTATCCCCAGCCTACAGTGGCAATGAGCCCAGAGTTCAACCTCCCATCCCCAGAAGCTGCATTTCTTGGGGAATTAACTGCTGTTGTGCAAACACTCAGAGCATCAAATGATCATGCAAATCTCACAGCCACACTTGCTCACAGGATTGTTTAAGGGCTTGCATGAGGCCTCAGCAGGAGAAGCCCTGGTCAAGGGATGGGTGTTCCTTGTCCCACAGGAACCCCTTCTCCTCCTTTTCACAAGTCTGTCCTGTGGGAAGGTCAGAGGGGAAAAAAAGGAAGGATTCTCCAGGTTTCCATTTGGCTGCATTTTCCCAGACTGTAAATCAGGTAGTGAGAAGCCTGGAAGGCAAAACAACCCCATAAATACCTCAGTGTTATGGGTGACTCTACAAACAACTGGGCAAGGCCCTTCCCTTGTCCAAAAGCTCCGAGGGACATGGTTTTCATTTGGTGTGAACTAAGACCTCAGCCTTGGCTCAGGATTTTGGAGATGTGTTAATGTGATGATCCTTAACACATTCAGTCCCCAGAGGTGGGGTTAATCCACTGCTTTTCCTGTGGTTTATAAACTCCTGGCCTGACTTTATGGGGACATGCATGTGTTAAAGGCATCATTTTCTACTGGAATAAGGGAGGAAAGACCCTGTTGTTACTGCAGCATGTCAAAAAAAACACTGCCAGAGTAACACAGCAGAGGCAGAACACTCCTGCACATGGTGCTCTCAGGGGCTGGTGATGAATTGCTGCAGATGTTTTCCAAACACCCTGGCCAAATCTCCAGATTCACAGCCTTCCCTCTCCCCAGCTCTCCTTGCTGGAACACCAAACCACAGCACCTCGCTTCCTTCCCACAGGGCCAGCCAGGGTCTCTGGAGAGCCGGCCCCGATGTGCAGAGCACGGGCAGGGATCCCCAGCTCCGCGGGCCGGGACTTTGGCCTCTGGGCCGGCAGGAATTCCTGGGGGACAGCGGCTCCTCCCCTCCTGCTCTGTGCTCCAGCGCTGAACTCAGAGCCGCTGGGGAAGGCTCATCCCAGCGGCTCCTGTGCTCCGGTGAGGGAGCTGCGGCCACGGCACGGCCAGAGCGAGCAGCCCTGGGGCCCGAGAACACCCAGCAGGGAAACCCAGGGCCAGAGCCCTGCCCGCCCCACAGCGGCTTCTCCCTACCCCAAACCCCCAGCTGGACACGGGACCACATTTGGAAAGACTCTCCCGTTTCTTTTGGATCTTCCCACCTCGGCTGTACTCTTTCCCAGCCTGGATGCACACTGTAGCCCTATCTGTTTCAGTTTCACACACGGGAGACCGCCCTTCTCCCGCTTTGGTTTCTGCCAGGGCTGCTCCAACGCAACATTCAGGAAGAGGGTGAGGATGCAGAGTATTTCCCAGTGTCCCTGCTGTCAGCATTTTTCACCTAGCCAGTTTTACAAAGCTGAAGCAGCCTCAGGTTGTGCAGGCAGAGGTTTAGGTTGGATATAAGGAACAATTTCTTCACTGTACAGGTAGACAGGCACCGGCACAAGCTGCCCAGGGCAATGGTAGAGTCACCAGCCCAGGAGGTGTTCAGAAAACATGTAAATGTGGCACCTGGGGGCATGGTTAATGGTTAGACCCTATGACCTTAGAGGGCTTTTTCAACCTCAATGTTTCTATGATTCCATGATTTTATGAACTCAAGTAGCCTGTGACCTGCAGCTTGGGAACCTGCCCGGTGGGTGGGACACAGCACCCACTGGGTGTCCCAGGGAGCTTAAAGCTCATCTCATTCCAAACCCTGCCATGGGCAGGGACACCTTCCACTAAACCAGGTTGCTCAGGCTGTCCCCCTTCCACCTCATCTTGCTGATAGCCATCTGAATTCTGCAGGGATTTTGGCTGCAGCAAGGTACATGGTCTGGGAATCTATTTATAACCTGTATTTCTCACAGATCCGTTTCCTGGAGTCTTTGCTCCAAAGAAATGACAAGAAGAGATCAAGATGGATCTTGGGTATTTATGAACATTTCCAGCAGCATAGCAACATCCTCAGGCTGACATTGGGAACACTGGGAATTTTTCCTCTTGTTTGGCTCAAAAATGAATGGTTTTTATAGGACATTACCCTGTGCTGTTTTGCGCTGGGGTGGAGTTAATTTTCTCCACAGTAGCTGGCACGGGGCTGTTTGGGAATTGTGCTGCAAGCAGAGCTGATAACCCAGGGAGGTTTTTGTTATTGCTGGGCAGTGAGTGCTCACCCAGTGCCAAGGCCTTTGCTGCTCCTCACCCCACACTGCCAGCGAGGGGCTGGGACAGCTGATCCCAACAGGGATGTCCCAGACCACAGGGAGTGATGCTCAGTGCATAAATCTGGGGGAAGAAGAAGGAAGAGGGGGATGTTTGGAGTGATGGCATTTGTTTTCCCAAGGAACTGTTGAGTGTGATGGAGCCCTGCTGTCCTGGGGATGGCTGAACACCTGCCTGCCTGGGGGAAGGGGAGAATGAAGTCCTTGTTCTGCTTTGCTTGCATGGCTTTTGCTTTCCCTACTAAACTGTCTTTATCTCAATCCATGAGTTTTCTCACTTTTACTCTTCCAATTCTCTCTCCCATCTCACTGGAAGGGGTGAGCAAGTGGCTGCCTGGAGCTGAGTTGCTGGCTGGGGTTAAACCACAACATCCCAATAAACACAGGGAGGATTTTCCTGTGTCAGCTCAGCAAACAGGACTGATCCCCATGGGCAGCACGCAGGAGCAGCACAGCTCATGCAATAATATATTAAACATAATATAGAAAGGGTGGGGAAGTTTATTAGTGATGAAGTTTATCTCCTGCTTCACTTTTTTTTTTCTTCTTGCTATTCAGTGAAGTGATGTCTACTCGGGTTTTACCCCAGGGAATCCTCCCATGATGGGCTATGGGCAGGGCTTTCAGAGAACCTGAGGCAACCAGCAGGAGATCCCAGTGCCTGGACAGCTATTTTTATTAGCTGGCAGGTATTTGAGAGTCGGACTCTCAGTAAAATAGAAACAGGGGTTGCACAATATCACCTGGCACCTGTCAGACTGAGCAGTGAATGAGTGCTGACACTGTAACTACCACTGCATCTTACCTATGCAAGATACCTCACCACTGCAGGTCCCAAAAATAACTGGTGCCAGAGCTGTGACTGCCAGAAGCTGTCCCTTGTACTTCACAAGAGTATTTTAACCTGTCTTTGGTAATTAAATCTTTGAGTAGTAACTTGCACCAGTTGAAACGTTATTTCAACCCACACATGGCAGGTCGAGCTACCCCATGTTTTCCCAGCAAGCAATGTCATGAAGTAGAAACACAGCTCAGACTCTATTAGCTTAAAATCCAGGCCCTGGCACAAATGTCTCCCGTGGTAACTGTGCCCCAGCAGGTCTGTACTGGGACAGGGCCCATTGCTCCTTGAACAGAATACGGCTCCTTGCTGCATTTACCTCTCCCAGCACAAGCTGCTGTCAAGGAGAAGGGTCAGATACACACAGCTGGGATTTTTTTCTCAACTGGCTTTGCCAGATGATCCACTGGAAAGCCAAACAGGCACAAGAGAAGGTAGGAACTGATTTACCCAGCAGCTGCCCTGCTGCAAGGCTCCTCAGAAGGTGAGGCAGCAGGAATCCATTGCAGAGGTGTGGAGGGGAGTGGGAGAGGGGAGTGGGAGCAGCTGGGCTGTGGTGTCCAGTGTCGGCACATTTGAACCCTGAGCATCAGCAGAGGAGTGGTTTTATCTCTGCCACGAAGTTTCTGCTCCCCACCTGCCAATTATCACCTCACCCCAATGCCTCTGCCATGGTTTCAGCCTGTGGTTTAACCAGCACTTGCTGTGGCTGGAAGGTGAAGGGACAGCCTTGCCCTCCACACCTCCCACCACACTGCTCCTCCTGATTTAGTCATGGCAACACCACTTACCTCACCTTAATTCCAAAGCAACATGCAGATAGTCATCTGTCCTGCTTCCCAGCAAGGTGCAGATTAACAACAAAGTGCCTGCATTAAAGCTTTCTTGTCTGTTGGCCTGCACAAAGCCAGGGACTCAGGAGGGGTCGCACGCTTTGCTCATCTTCATCACAAAGGGATCCTTGGGGCTTGGGGATCATTTTTAGCACTTCCAAACCAAAGAGGCAATGCAAAAGGTGACAGTAGTGCTGCTCCAGTGGGCTTCAGGCCTCAGGTGACTTTCCCAGATTACAGCAGCCTGATCCCTTTTTTGGTTGTTTTTAATGACTTAAATGTCAACAGCATGCAGGTGCCTAAGGAGAGGCGTCACTCACACCCAGGCTGTGCTCCCCCCGGGACAGTGAGTGACGCTGGCAGTTCCAGGAGTCCAGGGCTCCATCTCCTGGCCAGTCCCAGCCTGCAGCAATCCACCTGCCCTGAATGCAGCTTTGGGCACCACAATATCGAAAGGATCTGAAGTTATTGGAGAGCATCCAAAGGAGGGACACGAGGATGGTGAAGGGTTTGGAGGGGAATAGAGCTTTATGAGGAGTGGCTGAGGGCACTTGGTTTGTTCAGCCTGGAGGAGACGGAGGTCAAACCTCACCGGGGGTTGTAGCTCTTCCCAAGGGGCTGCCCAGGGACAGCTCCAATCTCTTCTTCCTGTGACCAGGGACAGGACCCGAGGGAATGGCCGGAGCTGTGCCAGGGCAGGTCTAGGCTGGACAGCAGGAAAAGGTTCTTCCCCCAGAGGGTGGTCAGGCACGTCAGGGAATGGGCACAGCCCCAAGGCTGCCAGAGCTGCAGGAGTGTTTGGACAACACTCCCAGGCACAGGGTGGGATTGCTGGGGTGTCTGCGCAGGGCCAGGAGTTGAACTGGATGGTCCCTGCGGGTCCCTTCCAACTCAGGATATTCCATAATTCTAGAGAAGCAGCTGTCTAAAAACGAGCTCTTCCAGTCCTGCTGCTGTGCTCCCCGGGGTCTCGCAGCACTGCAGAGGGGGACTTTGCTGATTAAACTATTTTCTGAGTGTCTGATATCCCATCAGCCCTGCTGAGCCCAGGAGTATCCAGCTGTGCCGGTCTTGACTCGTGCTTCCAAATGCAGAACTGTTCGCAGTGTTCTGACAGTGAAGTCACACTTCTTAGCAAGACACGGGGCAGGACGGGGCCAGCCTAATTGCCAGATTTTGTTGCAAAGTCTACAGAAATAAAAATCATTCTTTGCATGTGCCAAAAGTGCAAATTACAACTGGAAGAAGAATGTGGAAGGCCATGATGTGTTACCAATTCCATGGTAATACATGTTTGTAATGTCTGACATGTTTATAATGTTTTATACAAGGTTTTAAAGTCCTGTCTCCATGAGTCACCTGGAATTCTTAACTTCTCTTTAAGAGTCTGTGGCTCATGTGGCTGCAGAGAATCACGAGCATCTCAACCTGAAGATTCAGCCGTCAAAGGCAAAGAACCACTTCTTTCCTGCTTTCTAAATTTTAGTTAATTTTCATTCTGCTGTGCAAAGGGGACAAGTGGGTTCCTGCTCCTCAGCTGCCTGGAACAGGCAGTGCCGAGTGCCAGCTACGGGCTCTTTCGGAGAACTGCAGCAGCAGCTGATCCTGACGGGATGCAGCAGCCCTCGGAGTCCGCGGCACCGACCCGGCAGCTCCCACACCGCGGGACAAGGCAGGTTCCTCTCTCCATCAAAAACCCCACAAATTCACTTCTCTGCTGACGCAAACCAAGGGCGGCAGCAGCAGCAGCAGCAGCAGCAGCAGCAGTCTGCCGTGCGCTGTGTCCGCTGGGCTGATGGTGCTCCTGCCAGGGTTCCTGAGGAGCGGCCCCCGGAACGGTCCCGCTCCCATCCCCAGCTGCGCCAGGGGAGCTCTGTGCTCCGGGGGGCTCCACCTCAGCCGCCACCGCCACGGCTGAGGGGAGCGAACCCCGTGAACGCCCTGACCCCAGATGAGGGCGGCTGGCGGGGGCTGCGGGACAGGCCCGCGCTGCCCGGGCCCCCTCAGAGGCGCTGCCGAGAAGGAAGCGCCGAACGCCGCGGAAGGAAAAGCAGCTTCCCCGAGCCCGGCGGGGGATCCCCGGCGCTGTCCCCCGCCCCGGGCCCCGCGGGCGGAGCAGCGCCCCGGCAGCTCCCGGAAGCCCCTCAGGCCCCGGCGCCGCTCCCGCCATGGCCGCGCGCGGGACTCGCCCCG
>VZRZ01001401.1:215806-238637 GCA_013398175.1 Climacteris rufus
CGGAGCCGGGCGCTGCTGCGGCGCTGGTGAGTGCGGCCCCGCGCCGGGACCCGCCCGACACCCCCTCCCCGGCCCCTCCATCCCCCGGGCGGCCCTGGGCCCTGCTCCTGCAGCGGTGTCCGAGGCGCCGGGGGCGAAGGGCTGGTCCCGTCCCGGTGCAGCAACGCCGGCCCTCGTCGCTGTTTGTTCCCCCCAGGGATGATGAGGAAGAGGAGCAGCCACAGCCACAGCCTGGCTCCAGCACTGACCATGGTGAGCGCTTGCCTCGGGCCGGTGTCCCCTCCTGTCACACCGGCCCCGGGCCAGTTCCGGTCTCAGGAGCCGTTCCAGTGCTTTGCATCGACCTAAATCGACCGTCTGCCCTTTTCCTCCCACTTTTCTCCTCGGGGTCAGCTTGGAGTCGTGCCTCGGTAGCCAAGGCCAGCAGTGAAGTGACTGATGGCCTGACCCAGGTGTGGGATTGTCACTTGTTGAGGCTGACCTGGGAGAACTGTGACTCAAATCCGTCCCGGGTCTCCAAGGCTTCTGTCAAGTCTGCCTGCATCCTCTGTGCAGGGGCCACTCCCACAGCCAAAACAATGCCCCCTGCACCATTCATTTGGTTTGGTTTCCTTCCGTGGCCCCTGGAAGAGTAAGTCGGTGAAGAGACAAATGGGGAAGATCCAGGTTTGAGCCTTCTGACTTGTTTTCTCCTCTTGCAGAGGACAGGCCTTCACCCAAAGAGCTGGAAGAGCTGGAACTGCTGAACAGAGCCTTAAAGAAGGCACTCAAAGTCAGGAAAAGCATCTTGAAAACTCCATTAGAGGCCCAGGGAGCTGCAGGACAGAAATTGGCAGATGAGGGACCTGCTCTGAAGAATGCTGAAGAGCAGCAAGTGCCTGAACCTGTTGAGGATGTTCCTGAGAGCAAAATAGTGAGAGCTGGAAGCAAAAAGCCTGCCTTGTTGAAGAAGCCCTCTCTATACCAGTTAAGAGCCCCTTATAGGACTGACCCAGATGTGAAGAAACCACAAAGAAAAGCCCCAGCCAGATGTATTTCTCAAGGTCCCAGGACAGCTGGGAAGAGCTCCTCGAAAGATGTGACTTCCAAACAAGGAAGGAGTCATAGGCCAGCAACTGGTGCCAGTGCCAGAGAGGTGTGTGCTGCAGCTGAACCCCAGGAGACGCCAGACTTGTCCAAGTCTGCCCCAGATAAGCAGCAAAGCTTTTCTGTGGGGGATTCAGATGGGGGAAAGGACTCTGCAGCTGCTGACAAGCAGTTACATGACACAGGGAAGAAAAGCTGTGGTTTCCTGGGAGAGTCTGACAAAAAGGAGGACACTGCAGGTGCCTGGGGAAGGAGCACCTCACCTGGGACAGGCACCCTGCAGGAAAAGGGGTAAGTGTGGGAGTTGGGCATCTCTTGTGTTCTGTTCCACACTCACAGGCACATGAACAAACCCTGCTGGCTGTGGCTGCCCTGGGGCTCCCAGCCTGGTTTCATCTTCCTCACATCCCCCTCAAGAGGAAGGATCCTATACACTTTAAAAGCCTTTATTGTGGTTGAGTAAGTGTTTTCATTTTAAGGACTTATTCTTGGATGGCTGGGACTTTGAAAGCCTTTCAATTAAGACTTTTGATGTTTCATAGTCCCCTGTGAGTGTTTTGGAAAGCTGTCTCCATAGAGCTTTCTTGAGCCTTAGCTTTCCTCTGAGTGCATTCTCTATTATAGCATATGGATTTTTTAATTTATTCTGGTTTTACACTGTGATAATACATAATGCATGAATTTTCTCTGTCTAAAGCATGTGGTTAGTGTTGTTTGGAGTGATGGCATCTGGGTTTAATACTGTCCCTGTTAACCTGTAAAATACTGCCTATGTAACTACACAAATCAGGATTGACTAGGATGTAGTTGTTTCAAGGGCTTGGTGTAGGAAGGCTGAGGAAATGAATGTTACTGAGATTCTCAGTGGCAAAATAATACTTGGAAGATTGACTTTGCATTCAGGCCAGTCTATCTTGTTTAAATAATTTCTTCCCTGTGTACTCTATGCTTTAAAGAAACAGTGAAGCTCAGACCTGATGTCCCTGGAAAATTTTGAGCAATATTTCTCAGCTGCCACAACCTAGCTCTTGTGTTTGTGCAGGGAGGGAAATTATCCCTTTTCACTGGCATTGGAAGGGCCCCAGGACACTTCAGTGACAGTTGCTGTGGGAACAGGGATCTGGATTCAAACATTTATTTGCTTAAAATGTCAACTGTGGCCTTGCATTCCTAGACTACACGTGACTAACAACTGCCAGCCCTCCTGGCTCTGTAATAACAAGTTAGGGATTATTCTACTTCAGGGTTAAGAAGCATATTCCTAGTGGAAGCTGGAATGCCCCTTTCCCATTTCTTTGAGTGTGATATGGTGCTAAGCAAAGCTGCCTTGTCCTGCTCAGGTATGGCAGCAGGGCTGGGCAGAGCAGCTTCCCTGAACATGTTGTTTCTGTGTCTGTACTCTGCTGTGCCATGGCTGTGCTCCCAGCTTCCCACCCTGGGTGAACCCCTGTAGTAGGATGCAGGAGCTCCCCCAGGCCAGCTCTGTGCTGCCTGTGGAATTGAACAAGCAGCCTGATCCTCCTTCCTTGAGGACAGTCTGAAGACAGTGGTGGATCCAATCTCCAGGGTTGTTGACATCTCCCATTGCAGCTGAATATTAATTCGGATTTTGACAAAATACCGTTTTCCCTGTTGGAAGACAAGGCTCAGTTGTTCTCCAGCAGCCAGGAATGATCCTTCTCCTGTTTTGCAGATGCCAGCTGAAGCTCCCCCTTGCCTACAGGAAAGCCTATTCCAGGAACCGCAGGTAAGAGCAGCCTGCCCAGTTCAGTGCAGAACTACCCTGTGCTGCAGGGCTGTGAGGAGGGGCCGGGTGGGGAAATGCCACGGTGAGGGAGCGGCTGTGGCTGTTTCGTGTGTCCCGGGGAGGCAGCGGCCCCGTGAACGGGGAGCAGCAGCAGTGCTCTCCTACTGCCAGGCTGCTGCTGAGGGTGTGTCTGCTGGTGGTATTGTAGCCACTAGTGCTACCTTTATCTTCTGAGTGCTAATTACTGTTAATCACTGGGTCAGAACGATCCTGAAATGCTTCAATTGTAGGTCTAGCAGTGCAGCAGAAGTCTCTGCTGGTGCCATATACCTGTTGAAGGGGTGGATGCCTCTATACCCTATCCAATGAAACCCTCCCTGCCCTGCTCTGTGGCTGGAAGCACCGTGGCTGTGTGTATTTGGGGTTGGTTCCTGCTGCTGAACTCTTACACAGAGTTCTTACACAGAGTGTTACTGCAGTGATGGTGCAGGTGATTGGGTTGTGGGGGCTCTGGTCCATTCTCCAGTCTTCTGGAACGGTTTGGCACATTTTCTCTGAGAAATCTTGCCATAATTCAGCAGATTATTCATTATGTGGTTTATTCAGATATTAAGCTTAAACTCTTCTTAAATCTAACTACAGCCCCTTGTGCTACCCTCAAGAATTCCTCCTACTTTTGGCAACTGTCATTTATCAAGCACCAGTTTGTGAGTTGCCCTTCTGCAAGTTGTAAAGACTTTATACCCTTAATTTTCACTTTTAAATTGATCCCTTCAGCATTCTAATCACTTTGGTGTAATTTTATACTTCTCACCATTGCTTTCAACTCAGTAACAGATTGAGAATAACCTTTGCACTAAAGATCCCTTGTAGAGGGATTGCATCTTGCCTTGGAACTTCTGTTCTTTCCTGTTCCATTAACCTTGCCACTTCTTTGCATAATGTATTTCTGAAATCTGCAGATTCTAACATGATGTAAAAGACCCATTAGGCTGGAGAGAAGACACATGCACACTCGAGTTAGGCAGTCAGGCACTGCAGAACTATTTTAAGCTTCCTCCTGATGGCTGTAGTTTACTGGGGCATGTTTTGGGAGACAGTCCTTAAGGAAAGGATATTATGGGCACTGTGCATCCATGAGGGTGTTGAACTCTAGGTGAAATGCATCTCTCTGCTAGTGGTTATTTGTGCTATGCTTTATTTAAAAAGCTGGACTCTGGTGTGAAGTCCTGACCAGCTTTCTCATTATACTGTCCTTAAACCTGTCTTGCATTCCTGATGGACTGCTGTCATTCTGCTTGCCAAACACACCACTTTGTCCCACAAAAAAAAAAAAGGATTAAAGGAGAATCTTGAGGAAGTTTGGCCTATGAAGTAATTGGAGTGAGAGTTTGTCCTGTCTGCTCTTTTTCATACACCTTTACTAACAGAATGAATGTACAGATGTGCACTGTACTCCTAAGAAAGGAATGGAAAACGTGTTGTTTCCTATGGGATATAAACACAGGCAGGGCTATACAAAAGAAAGAAGGATATGCTGCAAGTTCACATTGTGCTTGTGGAAATGTGCTGTCTTCTGATCCTTCCCTTCAAAACAAGCACAGGGAGTAACAGGTACTTTGCAGTGTCTAATGCTTTCTGCAGGGTGTTCTTGTTGATCCCATACCGGCCGTGGGAATGAGTTGGGAATGGCTGCTAAATAACCTGTGAGAGAGAGGGGGGAGGAAAACCCTTGTAATGAAAGCACTGATAGGCCACATTGGTGTGTCACAGCTCAGCGTGAGCACTGTCTGCTATGAAGGAGTATAACTTTCACCTCCTGCCCCTTTGGAACTTTCAGGGCATGGGAAAGATGTCGTCTGTGCCAAACCAGTGCAGATGCAGCAGCTGCAAGGACCCGTTTTATGGAGAGGATCCAGACAACTGTATCCTTTCCCAGCAGGCATGGGCACAATTGCTCTGCAGTGAGCAGTGAGTGGAGAGAGTTATGCCTCCAATAACAGCACTTCCACTTGGGTCTCTAGGAAGTGGGGGTTTCACAGTACAGCTGTTGAGCACTTAAAAAACTTGTGATCCTGCCAAACGTGGCCACAAGGCAAACATGCCCCACACAGCTGTGCTGTGCTGTGCTGTCCTCACCTTCCCCCTGCAATGCACCTTCCTGGGGTGGGCCCCTCTGCCCCTGAGCCCTGCTGGCCTGGCCTGGGGCTCGGGATGCTGCACAGAGCTGGATGTGTGGAACCTTCCTTAAGCTGCTGCTGTTTGAGTTTTGCTCCTCGAAGCCCATCCCCAGTCCTGCAGAGATAGAGGAGGAATTAAGGGTCCTTCAGGATGTCCCCTCCCATCTGAGGCAGTATGTGGAAGCTGAGCCTGCAGGTAAGGAGGGAAAAAGGGAAGTGAAGGGGCAGGAGGTGGAATAAGGATGATTTGGGATCCAGTTCCATGTGTTTTGTGTTCTTGGTGTGTGGTGGACATGAGGGACAGAAGCATTCTCTGCCGGAAATGAGGGCTGGTGAACCCAAGGCCACTCTAGAAACTGTTTGGGGAGGAAGGTTCCAGTGCTCACACCTTTTCTCTGCTTCTCTTGTAGTCCCTCCCACTCTGCAAGGAGAGTATGAAAGCCTTCTGACCTTGGAGGGTTTGCAAACCACAGTGTCCCAGTGCCTGCAGAAGCTGCAGCAGCTGCGAGCAGGTGAGACAGTCCCTGTGTTTGTGCTCAGGTGTGAACGTGGCTGTTGCCATCTGTATGCAGGACACTGTGGACCAAGGTCGTTTTTCTCCTGGTTATTCTTAATGGTAATGGAGCACGAATTCTGTGGTGGCAAACAAAGCTGTGGAACCTGTGTGCCACCCCTCTGTGTTCAGGAGAAGCTTGGAGCTTTTAACTGCTGCAGTTCAGGAGGGCTGGGGAGGGGACACTGCAGGCCATAGCTTGGGATGTCCTGATTGTGCCATGTGTGAGGAGCTTACCCTGATTAATACAGTGTCATTAGTCATTCATTTCTGGGAACAGTAAGTAGATCATAAATTCTGCGAGTACAGATTTAACTTGTATGTTTTTGTCTCCTGCCTTTCCTTGCAGCTCTGGAGTCCCAGCTGAGGCTGCGCCCAGACTGCACTGAGGATGTGAGAAGCTGCTCTCCAGTCTGTGTCACTGCCAGGGGACACACATGTGACAGTGCAGACCTGCTGGCACTGCCTCTCCTGTGTTACTCCAGTCTCCAGGAGCTGAGGGACCTGTTTGCCTTGAAGCTGCGAGTGTCAATGGTGCACCAAGAGATTGCCTTACAAAAGGTGAGTCTGGAAAAGTGTCAGTGCTCCTGGAGCAGGGAAAGGAAAGGGCAATTGTGGTGCAGCAGCTGCTGTACAGGGTGTAATTGCAGCACAAGTTCCCTCAGTGATGTTTCTGTGTTTATGTCTCATCAGTTCCTCGTTCTCTTTGGAGGTTAATGGGACTTACTTTTGTTTTGGTAGGGCCAGAGCAGAGGCCTTTGCATGTCTGACCCTCTCCTGATAAGATTTTATTTAGCTGTTCTGAAAGAATTTGGCAGTGGAGGTTGTTGTTGGTAATGCCTGAGAGCCCCTTTTGTCATGCCTTTACAGCCCTATTAGAGCACCCACTCTGTCATTCTCTCATGTGCAATCTCCAGCTGGTGAACTACTCTGCTCTCTGTTCCTTTCCTTTTAAATCTCAAACCACTGTACTGCTAGTCTTGTTTTTACCATTCTGAGAGTGTAAGAACAGGGTAGGAGGTGTCAGCATCTTCAGCAGCCTGAGCAGAGAGTTTGCCACACAGGGATTACTTCTTCTCAGCCAGCAGCAAAGGGCAGAGCAGATCTGTGAAATCACATCTACTCCTTTGACCTATTCTTTGCCATTGGCCTGAATGATAGAAGCTTTGGAAAAGTCTTTTTTTTTTAAGCCAGAGAGGAGTTATTAATAACTGGCTGCAGCCCTGTGGCTGAAGAATGATTACTACCTGAATTCAAATGGGACTTCAGCATTATAATCCTGAATTATGGTTTATGAAGGCTTTGATTTTTTTATCTGTCCAAAATGAAGACCGAAGTCTGATTCCTGCTGCTCTGTTGGCTCGGCACATGTATCCAAATAGGTGCTTTGTGCTAGATGGGCTCTGAGGGTCTGAAGCAGCTTTGTTCAGGGTGTGCACAATAAATTAAATTCTTGGAACAGGTGAAGTAAATGGACATGGAACAAGATGAATACACCAGAAAAGGATGTACCTATTGCTGGGCTGAGCCTGTCCATTGCCTTTTCATGGAGGAATGCAAAGTATCACAGCAAGTCCTGGTAGCTCTTCGCCTGCCTTTGATGGTGAAGATCTGTTTCTTCTTGGGTATCAGGAGCAGAGCAGGTGGATGGAAAAGAGAAGAATCTCTCTCTCAGGAAGTGGAGCAGTGCAGCACTCCTTCATGTGCCAACTTTCCCCTTAGGTAGCTTTCATGTCTGTAGAAAGAGACTTCCCAGACGTGAGCAACTGTGTCCTGCTCCCTGTCCCTGTGTAGAGATTTGTGTAGACCAGGAAAGGGAACCTCCTGCAGATACCCTGTACTCTTGTAGTACTTGTACTGCTCTTGCAGTACAAACTTCTGTTTGGGTCTTCCTCTGTATCACCACAGAAGAACCATGGAATCACAGAACACCTTGAGTTGGAAGACACTCGCAAGGATCATCGAGTCCAACCCCTGGCCCTGCACAGACACCCCAACAATCCCACCCTGTGCATCCCTGAGAGCGCTGTCCAAACACTCCTGGAGCTCTGGCAGCCTTGAGGGAGGTGACTGCCATGTGCAGTTGTCTGCTCTCCTGAAGAGTGTGCAGCAGGCTGGGTTTTGATGTGCAGTCTGCTCAGGCTTCATCACCTCATGCCAAATAACAAAAAAAAAAAAAAAAATCCCAGGCAAAATGTTTGTCTGAGCATTACTTCAAGAATGGGGCACCAAAGGCCAGCTTTTATCCTTTGATTGGAAGTGACCTGTGCTTGACTTGTCAGTCAGTCCTAATCACAGAGCTGATAACGATGCTGCACCGGGACAGTGAATTGGTTGACAAAATGGCCTGAGATCCCAAGCTAGGCTTAATGGACCAGCACCCAGGCCAAGGAATGTTGAGCAGCCTCTGTGGCCTGTTTGGGCTGGAGTTGGCCACTTGCACTCAGCCTTGGAATAACTGGGAGGTGATAGAATGGTCCTTAGTGAAGTGAGTGCTTTGCTGTGTGGCTGCAGAGCTCCTAAACCAACACCAGCCTCAGCTTGGAGGATGCTGATCTCATTGCAGTGCTGGGCCTTTCCTGCAGCAGAGGAGCAGCACTACCACTTATCTCACTGCTCCGTGAATGCTGGGTGGCTGCTAAGGTAGCTCATGAGCAGAGAATTAACCACTCTGCCTTTATTAAATATGACCAAAGAAAGTATCTGTCAATCCATTAGCCTGTTATTAGTCATACTGCTCTGAATAGATTTCACTTGTTATGCAGCCACTTCATTTCAAGGAATAGTAGAGCGTGTGCTGGCTTTGGTGATGTGTGTGCTTTGCTCCTGCCCAGGTGATGATGGCAGAGCTGCTGCCTGTCCTGGAGGCCAGGCCATCCCTGGAGGGCTCTGCGGGGCTGTTCCGGGCCATCCACAGCCAGCTTTGCCAGGGGGGCCGGCGCTTCCCTGTGCTGCTGAGGGACGAGCTGCTGGACTGAGCTGGGGAGCCTCCTGCTGGAACTGCACAGAGCCACACACAGCTCCAAGCAATAAATCTCTTCGGTGAACTTCTTACCTCTGCTTGTTTGTTCAACTGAATTCCAGGTGTTTGTTTTTGCTTTGGGCTTTTTGGATTTTTTTTAATTTCCTTTTGTATCAGGAGGGCTGGAGCCCCTCTGCTCTGGAGCCAGGCTGGGAGAGCTGGGGGTGTGCACCTGTAGAAGAGAAGGCTCTGTGGAGACCTTAGAGCCCCTTCCAGTGCCAGGAGAGCTGGAGAGGGACTTGGGACAAGGAATGGAGGGACAGGACACAGGGAATGGCTTCCCACTGCCAGAGGGCAGGGTCACGGGATATTGGGGAGGAATTGTTCCCTGGGAGGGTGGGGAGGCCTTGGCACAGGGTGCTCAGAGAAGCTGTGGCTGCCCCATCCCTGGAAGTGTCCAAGGCCAGGTTGGACAGGGCTTGGAGCAACCTGGGACAGTGGAAGGTGTCCCTGCCTACAGTAGGGGCTGGACCAAGACGAGCTTTAAGGTCCTTTCCCATCCAAACCATTCTGGGATTCTGTCGTTCTATATCACTTTCCTGAGCTGTTAACTCTGAGGTTTTGTGAGACTCTGGTTTTGGCTTTTTTCCAAGGTCTGTCTCCACCTAGCTCTAGATCCTTGGCTGCCTCAGGACACCAGGCTCCTGTATGCAGGCAGTGTAGCAGGCAATAAAACATGATTTATACAGATCAGCTAGCCACAGTATCATGGGTCACAGCCTTTCAGCATCTGAAAGTCCAGAGAACCTGAGCTGCTGCTTCCCTGTTACTCTGTTCACCAGTTGGCATATAACCAGCATTACAGTGCTCACTCAGTAGTCACTGACTAATTGTTTTTGATGTCTTGTGTGTTCCTGCTCTGAGCTGGGCTGGGCCCTGGGCTGGGGCACAGCTGGAGCTGTCCCTCCTCCCCAGCCTGTCCCCCACCTCACTGCCCAGGTCAGGCCCTCAGGCACTTCTTGCATTCTGTAAGGATTTACAGCAGAGATGTTTTGCTGTCATCTCTCTGGTGACTTTTCCGGGGGCAGCCACCTGGGAGGGAGGGGTGGAGGGAAGGCTGGCAGGCTGGCTGGATGCATGGATGGATAGATGGATGGCTGGATGGATAGATGGATGGCTGGATGGATAGATGGATAGTTGGATGGATAGATGGATAGTTGGATGGAGGGCTGGTTGGATGGCTGGCTAGATGCATGCATGGATGGCTGGAAGGCTGGATGGATAGTTGGATGGATGGCTGGTTGGCTAGATGCATGCATGGATGGCTGGATGGATGGATGGTTGGATGGCTGGCTGGATGGATGGATCAATGGCTGGATGGATGCCTAGATGGAGGGGTGGATGGCTGGCTGGATGGTTGAATGGATGGCTGGATAGATGGCTGGCTGGATCAATGGATGGCTGGATGGATTAATGGATGGATGGATGGTGGATCAATAGCTGGCTGGCTGGCTGGCTGGCTGGATCACTGGATGGATGGATGGATTAATGGATGGATGGATGGATCAATGGCTGGCTGGCTGGATGGATGGATGGCTGGATGGATGGATCAATGGATGGCTGGATGGATCAGTGGATGGATGGATGGATGGATGGATGGATCCATGGATAGCTGGATGGATGGCTGGATCAATGGATGGCTGGATCAATGGATGGCTGGATGGCTGGCTGGCTGGCTGGCTGGATGGATGGATGGATGGATGGATGGATGGATGGATGGCTGGCTGGCTGGCTGGCTGGCCGGCTGGATGGATGGATGGATGGATGGATGGATCAATGGATGAATGGATGGATGGCTGGCTGGATGGATCAATGGATGGCTGGCTGGATGGATCAATAGATCAATGGATCAATGGATGGCTGGCTGGATGGATCAATAGATCAATGGATCAATGGATGGCTGGCTGGATGGATCAATAGATCAATGGATCAATGGATCAATGGATCAATGGATGGCTGGCTGGGTGGATCAATGGATCAATGGATGGATCAATGGATCAATGGATGGCTGGCTGGGTGGCTGGTGCCCGCTGCACTCCCCGCTCTGCCCCGCAGGTGTCGCTCGGGCCCCGCGGTCCCTGCAGGAGCTGCTGCAGCCGGAGGGACCCCGGGAATGCTCAGCCTGCCCCTGGAAATGGCAGGACCTGCAGCACTTCCCATCTTGTCACTGCTGGAAAAGGCCAGCTGTGGTTCCTCCCACGTGTTGGGTTTTTGCGTGTAATCCCCAAATTCCCTGGCATTTTGGTGACAGGTAAAGCTTTCAAGGGAAGTGGAAAACCTCTGCTTGTGAGCACTTCATAAATTCCTATTATACATTTAGGAAGTGTACCACAGCTTAGTATAGTTTGACTCAGACCATATCTCTAAGCTGGACTCAGATGTTTGCTTGTGGCGAGGGGAATTTAGGTCTTAGCAGTGCTAAGACATTCATTATTTTTTCTTTATCTTTTTTCAAGGCCAGTTTGTCTGGCTGTTCTGAATGTCTGGCTCTTTCTGACACTCAAAATTCAATAAAAATTATTCATATGATAGATGAAAATCAGCATCTCTTACTTTCCCTTTAGATTTTATCATAGAATCACAGAATGGGTTGGGTTGGAAGGGACTTTAAAGCTCATCCCATCACACCCCCTGCCATCTACCTTCCACTAGACCAAGTTGCTCCAAGCCCTGTCCAACCTGGTCTTGGACACTTCCAGGGAGCAGACACTGCCTCCTGAATTAGCATGGTCAAACACAGGAACATGTCCATGTTTGAATTTGAGAGCTGACATTTGGTATTAATTAGGGTGCTGTTATGGATAACTTGTGTCTGCAAGCACTGCATGAGTCACGGAGCATCTGCTGCTCGCTGCAGAGCAGGCCAGGGTAAATTGGCAGCAGCTTCAGTGCCACAGCAAGGACTTCAGGGGAGGAAAGGGCTGGAAAGAGGAGACAGCCCACAAAACAGGGTTCATAGGGTTGTTACCAACTCAGAAGACAAGCTGACACTGTAGGAGTTGTGCTGCAGGCATGCAGACTGTCGGGATTGTTCTGTGCCTTTGGGTGCAGTGGGGTTTTGCTACTCTTCCTACACCACATTTTATACTTTTCAGAAATGTGTAAGACTATAAATCATTTGAATGACTCACTCTTTCAAACAAACCTTCTGCTATAGCAGAGATAGAGATTCAATAGCGATTGAACTCAGGGATTGGGGGGTCTTTGTTATAGAATGTGCCATTGTTACCGAAAGAAAGTACATCCAACTGGGATGTGGAGACAAAGACAAAAGGTAGTGTTTGATGCCAGGGGATAGAATTACAGAAATACAGGAAATGAGTAGTATTTTTGGAAAGTGATAGATGATCCCAGTGTTGTGTAGACACGAGCTGAGAAAGCACAGTGAGGGTCAGGGAGGATTAGCAGCTCTTATTCCTTCTTTGTTCCCTGCAGTAGCGTTTATAAGGCTTTTGGGTTTTCCCTGCTGAAGAATGAGATCCCAGGGAGGAGATAGGTTTTTTCCTTTCTTTCCAGAATCTGTGACTTTAAGCATTTCTCACTGCTACAGTTTATCTTTTCCCCTGGCTCCCTTTTCTCCTTCTCCTCTGCACCTTCTCCACGGACTGTTTTTGTTTTGCCAATGTGTTTGGCCAGTGGAAGTACAGCAGCAGTGCTGCTGTTAGTGCACCCTGCAACCAGCAGACCCTCTTGGGGGGCTCACATGCACCAGTTGTCTTTGGTTAGAATTAGAGAATTGTAGAATCACAGACTGATTTGGCTTGGAAGGGACCTTAAAGATCATTTAGTTCCATCCCCCTCCACAAGCAAGGACAACTTCCACTCTCCCTGTTTGCTCCAAGCCCAGTCCAGCCCGGCCTTGGACACTTCCAGGGAAGGGACAGCCACAACCTCAGCTGTGGTTAGTTCTGAATGTTCATCATGTCAAGCCCTCCAAGGGGTTTATCCTGCAGATCTTACCAGATCTGCCACCAAGTGCTGCTGAAGCCCCTCCTTGGGAGGTACCACACGAAGAGACTCAACAGTGTGGCTTTTAGGGGGTGCTTTCCATCTAAAACAGAAATAACCTGAGTCTTGGTAAGAGGGAAGACACCAGGAGTGGTGTGGACGAATGTCCTGCTTCTTCCAACCTTTCTGAGGGGTCTGGCAGCAAGTGAGCAGTGACAGAGCACAACAGCCTGTGCCCTGCTGCCCTGGGAAAAGGGCAGGAGGAGCTCCCTGGGCCAGGAGCACAGGTTATGGTTTGGAGAGGCAAACCCTGATGAGCTCTGTGAGAAATAAGGGAATTTCATCAAGGAGCAGTTTAAGATGGTAAGTGTTGAAGTGGGAGGAAAACTCGCAGCCCCCTCTGTAGATGACAAATTTTCTGTTGATGTTATTCTCTAAATGAGCTTTCTGTGAGCTCCAGAGAGCAGGTTACTTGATTAAAATGCTGTGAGTCAAGCCTGAAGCATTAACACCTGACTCAGCAAGTTGTTGTGCCAGTCGAGAGTTCTAGAAGGAGCAGTGGTGCTGCAAAATGCTGGGATGGAGAGCTTGGATTTTAGGAGAGCTACTTGAGGGACCTGTATGTCCTCCACACAAATCTATTCTTTAATTTTTTTTTTTTTTTTTACTCAAATCAATCTCTCCCTGAGTTACAGAATTCAGTGTGTTCTTGGAATTTTCAGCTGAAGCTTTGCTGAGAAATTTTGTTTGCTTCTGCTAAATCTGAAAAGGATGTTTTTGAGTTCCATGTGTATGCAGAGCACACTGAGGATGCTTGGATGTAGGAACTGCAGGATGCACAGAGCTCCTCCAGGCTGTCCCAGGGTGTCTATTTCTCAGTATACAGTAAGCAATGAGTGGGAAATGCTTTAACAGCCTTGTGAAAGCCAGGAGAAGGAGCCAAGAGGATTTTTTGTGGGCAGGCAGCCAGTTCATGGCTGTGCATTTCCAGTCCTGAGTCCTGCCACCGTTGTGGTGTCACTGAGAGGCTGCAGCAGATGATGGATCTGACACCAGGGCTTGTCACTTGCTATCTGTAAAACAGAGATTGAGATTATTTCACTTGCTCATGAGCTTGGTTTTTCATGTCTGTGCTTTCCAGAGCAAGACCTCCTGTTTTGGTGGGTTTGGGCTGATTATTTAAAGCATATACACTGGGTCTGGCACAGTTGACATCTGGTTTCACTGGCAGGTTCCTAGTCCTTCTTCATATTTATCAAAACAACCTCACAAAAGAAAAACCCTAATCATGGCTCAGTCTGACACGAAATAGGTATTAAATAGGCATTAAAGTTCCTACCATCCACAATGTAGGTTGAGTACTATTTTTGTAACCACCACTCAGAAGAAAATATCCATCATCTTGGTTTTAATTTGTGGAGAAAGAAGGGGTTTGACATTGTGATCAAAAAAAAAATCTATGGCTGGTTAATTGATCTGAGCTCAGCTGGAAAGAGAGGGCAGGAAGCAGCGTGCCACATGTGCCAGGGGATACAGAGCTGGGAATGGGAGGGGGAGAAATCAAAAGGGAGTTTTGAACTGTAATTCCAGAAGGCGAAATTTTATAGCAGTGGGCTATTTAGGCATGCAGATGAAGGTTCTGGACTTATTTTTAGCCAGAACAAGAAAGATAGCCAGTGGATCTGGAGTTTGGATAGCAAAAAAGTAAACAGAAGCAAGATGTGAGTCAGTGTAGGAGCCTGGCCCTGGAGAAAAGCCTATCTGGAGTCTTCCCTGCTGGTTTCTGGGAACACAAGCTCCCAGGTGTGCTAATGCTGCTGTTAGGTTTGTCCTCAGCCCTTGCATGTTGTAGTGGGAAACAATTTATTCATCTTATTTGAGCTCCAGCTTAAAAAGAAGAATCAAGGGGAGCCTAATGTGCATATCCAGGTCAGTAGGACTCCAGTGGGGGCTCCTTCCTGCCCCACAACCACATTGGGTTGTACATTCCCTTTCACTGCAGCTCTGTAGCACCTCAGCATCCTTTTCCCTCTCTTAAAACTACCGTGCCACAGCTGTTGGTTCAGCTGGCACAGCCTCAGAGCTTTGCAATTTGGAAAAGTGCATTCTCTGAGGATCTCCCTCTTTGCGGTCTTGTTTTCCTGCTTCAGATTCTGAATTTCAGAATATACAAGTTTTCTCTTGAGGTGAAGTCTCTTGGAGGACAGGTTAGCAGTAGATCTTGCTTTTGAAATTGTTGGGCTGCTGAGTTCTGTCATGCAAGGTGAGGGCATCTGCAGCTCTCACTGCCTCCAGGACTGGAGTTTTGGGTACCACCCAGGCACAGGAACATGCAGGAAAGAGCACAGGAATCAGAGAATCATTCAGGTTGAAAAGACCTTTAAGACCTTCAAGTCCTAATGTCCCCCCACTGCCAAGACCACCACTAAACTGTGTATACACGTCTTTTAAATCCCTTCAGGGACGGTGACTCAACAAAAAAAATACCTTAGAAAATTAGTGAAACCATAAATAGTGCTTTAATTACAATATTGTGCTGACTGCATAATGGGACAGAATTCAAATGGTTGGATACTGGATGCAGGGATGAATCAGACACAGTATTTTTTTATATTCAGACAAGTTTGGGCATATCAATTTAAACATAACCATGTGTTTCTGTGAGCCTTCCAGCCTCACTTTTAGTGTCCTTAGGAAATTGATAATATCCTTGCAACTATTTTCAGTCTTCACTACCTGGTTTTGTCTAGTTTGAAATGGTGTTTGTTGTGTTGTGCTGTTCTGGAGTCTTCTTGAGGGTAGCAGAGCTCTCAGCAGAGATCCAGCTGTCCTTGCAAAAGCAAACTCACCAGATTTAATGAAGTTGTTTGACTGAACAAAGCATTAGAGATTTGAATCATGTATGATTACATCTCCCTTGCTCCCACCAGTAGGAGCACCATGGTCTCCATTTGCAGGGAGGAATTCAGGGTCTTGCTTGTGACAATGCAAACGGCCTTACTTGAGGCTTTTGACTGGGTTTCTTCAAGCACTAATTACAGTAAAATGGCTGATTCTAATGCACTAGGTGTATTTCTTATCTGTGAGCCTTCAAACCAGTGTGCCTGGTGGATGAGTCACCCAGCTCCACGGGTGCCTTGCCCAGCTCTCCGGGCAGCGCCGGGAGCATCCGCAGCGCCTTGCCAAGGGCAGAGGATGTCAACAAAGCTGCTGGCCATCTTTTCTGCCAGATTGCAGTTTTTGCTGTCTCAGGATCATACCTGGTTCTCAGTATTGTTTGTGTTGAGTGCCATGAGCAGGTGGCTGAGGGAGAGGAGCAGCAGAAGGTGTCAAGGTCTGTAGGAGCTCAGCCCTAACATTGGGCAGGAATGTGGCTACAGCCGGGTGATGTAATGATCCTTTTCCATCTGCTCCCATCCATCTTTGAATCCACAGGAAAGCGTCCTTCTTCCCAGACACGTGAATCCCTCATTTCAAACACCCTCCCTGGTTTGGAAGTTCCCTTGGGATGCTGTTGCTGGCACTGGTGTCCCCCCTGTGCCCCAGAGGGGCTCCCCACACACTGCAAAGCCACAGGCCCAAAATAGCACAGCAGTGTCACCCAGCAACTTGTCACTGTTGCCAAAGTCTTTGTTGGAGTGGATCAAGGTGACACTTTGCTATTTTCAGCCCCACACTTCCTGATGGCTGTTGGTGCTTTATTCCCCCGCTTTGATTATTTATTTATTTCCCTTTTGCTGAATCATAGACTTGGAAAATACTTCTTAGGTCACTGAGAATCCAAGAATGTGCCTCCTGATTTATTTTACTGCCTATTTTCCAGTTTTACGTGGCACGAGGCAGCTTAAAATGGACTATGAGATGCCACCTGTGCTTCCTAATGACGCTTTCCTGCTGTGTGAGGAGATTCTTCCCTGCTCTTTATCTTAAAATTAATGGAGCTGCTCAGAACTGAACACTGGCTTTGAGTTTGTGAGGTTTATTCCTCAGTCAGCTGTGGCTGTCGATGCCATATTCACCTGCTCTCCTTTCATTGCAGCTCTTCATTGCAGTCAAGGTTTATTTATGGTGAAGGAGAGTTGTGCAATAAATAGTTATTCAGTATTTCCTGCCTCAGTCTTAATCTATCCTATGGCTCTTACTTGAACTGTACCAGATTTTTATCACAGAAACAGTTGTCAGGCATTGGAACAGGCTGCCCAGGGCAGTGGCAGAGTACCCATCCCTGGAAGTGTTCAAAAACTTGTGAATGTGGCACCTCTGGATATGGGTATGTGGTGACCACGGTGGTGCTGGGTTAGTGGCTGAACCTGATGATCCTCCAGCCTTAAGAATTCCATGATTCTCTATAGTCAAATAAAAGTGGAATGATTCATTTCCTCACAGAGCCAAAGGAAAAAAACCTTGTGTGGATTTTTTAGTTCTTACAAACTGCTGGGGTTTGTTGTTTTTTTTTCCAGGTCCTCTGTGTAATAAGTCAATGCCTGTGGTCTCTTGGAATTTAATTTTTAACTGAGTGAGAATCACTTGTTCAGAGCACAGTTCTCTGTGTGAGAAGGCTTCAGGGCTGCCATTTGCTGCATTTCTACAACTCAGACCCCAGTTTTGAGCTGAGTCCCCCAAAACTGAGCAGTGAGGTGGGCATGAGTGAGTATTACTTCTTTGACTCATGCAGGGATCTGTGAATTGTGTAACAGAGATTATCTTCAATTACCTTTGCCCAAAGGTGTTACTTCCTGCAAGATATGCTGTTTTCTGATCTTTTTTCCAGCCCCATGACCTTCTAGTTCTGGTGAAAATAAGGCACAATTCTTTCATATACAAACATTCTCCTGCACAGTGGTTTAGTTCCAGGAGGTTGCATGTGCATCCCGAGCACGGCAGAAACCGGAGCTGTAAGCAGAGTGAGTAGCACAAGGGTGTCTCTGTATCCTGCCACTGCCTTCTTTCTTTTAGCATTTCCATGAGGTTTCCAAATTATTTTGGCTCTGACATCTGCTTTGAGAAGGTGATGTCAGTGTCTCTGGTCACCACATAATTCCGGCCGTGCCATGAGAGTCCTTCCTCCTGCCACTGGGCAGTGCCAAGGAATGTGGGTCTCCTCCCACACCTTGCTTCCCCATGGAATTCCCCAGTGGTGCTCAGCATCATATTTGATTCTGGGATTCCTTACTTCAAAATTAGGGAAATTAATCTGTTTTAATTAATTTAACTAATCCTTTATTTCCTCCTCATTCCTTTCTCAGAATCTGGGTTTCTTGCTCAAACACCACCTTTCCACCACCAAAGCCATGCATCTTCTCTGCTCCTGCTCTGTTCCTCCTCACCAGGAGTTTCCCAGGGTTTTCCTTCCTTCCTGCAGCTCTTTGCTGCAGTCCTGAGAGCCAGGCTCTGGAGCCTTTCCCCTGTCCAAGGGCACTGAGCCCAACTCTGGGCAGCATTCTGGCAGCAGGGAGAGCTCCTGCTGCCCCACCCGTTGCCCCAGTGGGTCCCTGGGGTGTCTGTGTGTGGAGGGAGGTGTCATTCATCCCAGCTCCTGCAATGTGACTCATCCAGTCCCAGCTGCACTTTCCTCCTGTGGGAAGAGGGAGGAGGACACAGCAGGCTCTATTTCTGCTGTGAAAATTACACCCTGACGTTGGGTGCAGGAGGAGTGTGGAGGGGAGGAGTGGAGCGCCCAGGCAGAGGAACCTGTCAGCCCCACCAGGAGCGGAAGATTCAGTGCCCAAAAATATGGACTCACACCGTGCAGCCCATCCTGAAACCTCTTCCTCTCTCCCTCAGCACATTTGTGAGTTTATAGAAACCCACTGCACAGTCAGAGACGGAGTTGCCTGAATTTGGCCTCTGAATGAAGAAGGGGAACTTCACCCAGCTGCTTTCCACAGGTGAATGTGAGAAGTTTCCTGGTGGTGACCCTGTCCCAGCCCAAGGCCTGTGCAGGCTGGTCCTGGTCCTGCTTTTCCTTTCAAACTAGGGACAAAGCCTGTGTGACTCTGTGACCTGTGCTCTGCTTTCTGCAGATAATTTCCTTTAAAGCTTCTGTGGAGTTTGAGAGGTCCTTGGTTGGACATTGCTGCCTCTGCTGCTTTGGAAACACTCTCTGGGTGTAAGTAGGGGGGATTTGATGCCTGCAGGTTTCATGCAGATGGATGTGTCCCTGTGCTTTACCCCTGGATCATTTCAAGCAGTAGCAGGTGCCATGGTTGGTCCTGGTGCAGGAGACACGGGGTTGCTGCAGCAGGATCATGTTGGTGTTGCTGAGTCAACGACTCAAATCCCTCATAGATCAGAGCTGAGAAATGAAAATGTGCTTTTTTCTAGCCCTCTGGAACTTGTTTTTCTCACCTCCTGCTTTTTCAAGGCCAGTCACTGCTCTTCAGCACCACTTAAAAACAGGTACAGCTGTCAGTCCACTAAAGCTGCCGGGTTTTGATGGAAGCCAAGAGCTCTTCCCACCCCTGTGAGTGGAGGCTGGAGGTGTGGGGTTGCTGCAGGGGGTAGGACCAGTGCCAGGGGGTTGGAGCTGTGTTCAGGGGTGGCATCTCATCACCGGTTTCCTGAGAAGCAGTTTGGGAAGTGGCCATTGCCAGGCTCATTCTTGGAGTATTTTCTTCCAGACCTCATTCTCAGCAGCAGCTGAACTATTTTAGCTGAAATTTGTTTCAAGGGTTCAGCTCAGGGTAGATTTAAGCCTGAACAGTTTCAAGTTTGACAAAGCTTTGCAAAACTGAAGCTGGAGCTTGCACTGGGCAGTATCAGCCTTCAGAGCAGGTTCTGCCCTCACTCAAAGGGCATTGACTCATGGAGTTCTGATGCTCTTCTTCCCCTCTAATGAGTAATCAGGAGAGTAAATAACAAAACTCGCTTTGCAGAGCACTGTGTGCTGCTTGTCTGCCTTAGCTGGAGTTATTTTCCCACTGCTATTTCTGTGCAGAGCCAGGGCCCCCGTGCCCAGGTCTCTGGTGTCTGCAGCTGCCTGCCTCTGGCAATATCATGGGAACTTTGTGAATTCAGGGAATTCAGCTGATACCTGATCAACTTCCACTTCTGTTATTTATGGATGTTACTTAAGAAACAGGGAGCAAGGAGAGATGCCAGGGCTCTTGCAGACCCAGCCCCCTCTCTGGTGCTCACAGGTTGCACACAGCTTTCCAAAGCAAGCCTGAAGATGGGCAAAATCTGATCCAAACCCACTTTATTCTTCCCCAGAATAGCATGACTTCCCTGAGGATGCTGTAGGCAAGAGCAGTGCCCACAAAAAAAGGGAGGATAATACATCCCCATGTCCAGACTAATGCCCAAACCTCCCCTTTCCTGAGTCAGTCTCATCAGCTCTTCTGATCCTCCAACTCAGCTTCCCTAAAGTCTCCCTCTCACTGGCCAGCTCTGCTTCTCCTGTAGTGTGGATTTTCTCCCTTATTTTTGGCTTCCTCTCAGTTGATGCAGAGACACAGCTGGGCCCCATTGGCTCAGGGGATGCTCTGACCTGGGAAAGGCTCCAGGTCTCAGGTTTGCTGCAATAGCTCATTTCTTTCCTTTCTCCTTCAAGAAAACCAATTTAAAAAGTGCAGGAGAAGCCAGAGGAGATGGGAACTGTTTGTGCCATCTCCGGTCTCAGTGCCTCCCTGATCCACTCATGGTAAAGGTAGCACAGCAAGCTTTTGCCATGAAATTAAGTCTCTGCTGATGGTCAGAGTTGGGCAGGAAGATTTTGTGCTTAACCTTCTCCAGGCTGTTTGTGTCTCGCTCCTCCCTGGCCACTCAGGAGCCCTGAATGGCATCACCGGGCTCTGCCATGTGCTGCACGTGTGATTCTGTGCTGGAGAAGTGCAGAGCCAATATCACCTACCTGTGCTCAACTGCTGTTTGAAAATGGTTCATCTTGATAGGCAGGATTTGGGCACTGCAGGGAAAGGAAGCGGTGCCTGGGGGCCCCAGTGGGTATGGTGCCAGTTCCCAGAGCCTGTCCCTGGAGCACACACTGGCCTTCCTGTGGCTCTGCTGATCCCCTCCTGCTCCCAGCTGCCTTTCAGCATCCTGCTCCCTCTGGATCTTATCCTGCTGCTGCCCTGCCTGGACAGCAATCATCTCAAATCCCAAACCCTCCTGCATCTCGGCTTCAGCCCCTTTCCTGCCAGGTCCCCTGACTGGTCACCCTCTGTTGTCCCCAGTGTCACCCCCAGCAGTGTCCCACCAGCACCACCAGTCCATGGGATCCCAGTGAGGGACAGTGCCAGGGGACAAAGCTGCCAGAGGGTGACACCGGGAGAAAAAACACCTTGGGAGGAGGTGCTGTCGTTGGCAGTGCCCGTGGAGCAGGCAGAGGGACTCTGGGGAGCGGCTGGAAGTCCCACTGTCCGTTCCCTTGGGATTTCACTGTCCGTGGGCCAGCAGCAATGTGGCCCTGGGGGCAGTGGGCACTCGGGCCAGCGTCCCCGCCCCGGCGCTGCCTGGCCAGGGTCCGGGCCGGCGAAAACAGATGCAAATTGGAAAAATACATCCCAAGAGCGATCCCAGCTGGGCTGCAGGCAGCTGCCCGCTCACAGCCTGAAACAGTTAACAGGCAGCGAGCCCGTGCCGGTCCTCCCACCGTCATGAGATCAGCGCTGCCACCGCCAATCCTCGCTGCAGCCCTCCTCCAGCCCTCGCTCAGTCTGGCAGCGAAGGAGCCGGGAGCCAAAGCCGGCAGTGAGAGCAGCGGCAGACAAGATCCCGGGCCGTCTGCACCTTGGGCCGCCGGACAAAGTGACCATGTAGGATCCGGAGCGTGCCCTCCACCACCGGCATAGCGACCTTCGTCCGTCCAACACGCGCCTCGTGCTGGTCCTTCCTGGGTTTTCTTGCCAACATGATGGGCTGCAAGTCCAACTCACTCACTTGCCTGCAGGGAGGAAAACCAGGGCTGCCGCTGGCCACAGCCACCGATTCCACGGCTACACTCAACAAACTGGCCCTGGCCACGGGCGGGACCGAGAAATCCTGGTACCGCTGCATCTTCCCCTTCGGCATCGTCTCCGTGGTCATCGGCGTGGCAGCGACGTGCATCACCTTCACCATCAATGGCCCACAAATGGACATCGCTAAGGTGGTCTCGGTGGCCACCCTGATCTTCGGGGTGGGCCTGCTGGTGGCCGCCTATGTGTGCTGGCGGGCCAAGCGGGAGCGGCAGCGCAAGCGGCAGCGCCAGGAGCCCGTCGCCTTAGAGCAGGGAGCCCTATGACCGGGCTGGGGGCACAGGCTCAGCTCCACCCGGAGCCCCCTGCTCACACACCCTCCTCCGCGAGCAGAGGGGTGACAGCACCGCCTTTGTCGCACCCGCGGAGGTCCGGACCCTGCCCGAGGTCAGCTTGCCGTCATTGTCCACCCCGCCAGCGCCAGCGCCCGGCCATCCCCGCTCCCGGCGCGGGGTAGGGGCAGCCCAGCCACGCGTGAGGCTCGCTCCTGCCCGTCTGCCTGGGGCCAGCATGGAAAGAGCCCGGAGAGTGGCCAAGGAGGCCGGAGAGTGACCGAGGATCTGGTCCCCGTACAGGGAGCCGCTGCCCGTCCCTGCCGCGCACCGCCGGGAGCCGCAGCGAGCCCAGGGCGCTGCTCTGTGCCGGGGAAAGGAGGCGGCCCGGCAAGCCCTGCTGGGTGTTGGAAGGGTCCAGCGTCACTTCTGTCCTCTTGCGAGGACCCGTGTGGCGCGGGACAGAAGGACTTTAGGAGGAGATTGGCTGGTGCGGGGAGCAGCCGGAGAGCTGCGTGGCAGGATGGGCTTGGGGTGCGGGACGCAGCAAAGAGCGATCGTGAGCAGGGCCGGCCGGGCACGGAGCCCCCGGGGACAGCGGGGGGACACGGGCGGCTGGGGAGCTGAGCGTGCCGGGGCAGCGGATCTGAGCACGGGCAGGGGGACGCGAGGGATGGAGGGGCTCTGCCTCGAGCGGGCGGCGGCTCTTGGGGCTTTGCTGATCGTGGCGGGGCAAGAGGCGGAGGAACTCGGGCTCTCTCCATGCCCGTGCCGGTGAGCCAGCCCCATGGTGTCCCGGGGTCCGTGTGCCCTCTGCACGGGGGTCCCTCTGCCTGGGATGCCCGCGGGAAGGGGGTTCGTGCTGTGAGCTCGCAGCAGCATCCCCGGCTGTGGCAGTCTGAGAGCAGCGCTGTTGTAGAGAAGGAGCTGAAGGTGCATCCAAAAGGAGCGAATACACTTTTACCGCTTTTCTTTTGAAAAGAAGTCCGTGCTCCCATTCTTTCAGTTTAGCTTTGAACTCCTTACCCTAAAAACTACGTGTGACACCGGGACACCGGGATCTCTC
>VZRZ01001404.1:15966-72394 GCA_013398175.1 Climacteris rufus
GGAGTCGCAGTAGTACGCACGCGCACGCCGTGTAGATGTAGCTGTAGTTAGGCAGGGAAGAAGGAGTACAGCATGTAGAAGAAAACAAGATATGGACACCAGCAAAGTCAGCCAAGAAGAAGGAGGGGCAGGAACTGCTTCAAACATTGAAGCTCAGAGACATCTACGCAGCCTGCGGTAAGGACTGTACTAATGGAGTGTTCCCCTGCTCCCTGAGGATCTAGGGAAGGAGCCAAGATCCACCCCACGTCGGAGCAGAGGGGTGGACTCCTACAGGAGGAACTTTTGGTCTGGTGGGAGTCGACTCAGATAACAAGGCCTTTGCTCCCAGGAACTGAGGGTGTTATTTGTGTTAAAAAAGCCTTGTTTCACCCCCACCCTAAGTTTGGACCTGTCCGGCCTGGGGAGAATGAGCGGGCAGCAATGACCAGGCGGGCTGCTTGCCAAGAGGGAAAACATAACTTCTGCAAAAATGCCACAGTGCTTGTAAGAAGGGGAGAAAACACTGCCTCCTCTCCAAATATTTGCCAAAAGGAAAACATCTGAGGAATGAACTGCCTAGGAAAAAAACCCCCCCGGTTCTCCTTACTTTNGAAAAACCCCCCCCGGTTCTCCTTACTTTCTGAGGGAAGGAGGAAGGGATGTTGAGGGGGGAAAGGGGGGAGAGAGAGAAAGAGTGTTTAAGAGAATGCTTTGCATACTCCTTTAACTCTGTAATAAATTCACTTATCACTTTTAAGTTTTGAGCTTGTTTTAGCCTGCTTTAATAAGAGGGGTTTTTTTCTCTCTCAGTATCCTCATCTCACCTTGGAAAAAATTCCTCTCCCCTGTCCAGTGCAGAGGGAAGAGAGCAGCTTTTTGTGGGGGCTTTGGCATTTTGCCAGAGCTCAAACCACAACACTGGTCCAGAACAATAATATACAATTATGCTACCAAGCTTTGCAGTAAAATGCAAAGGTGACAAAATGCTTACTTTCTTTTGAAACTTTCCTTGAAATGACTGCTAATTTATCTAACAGAATCAGCTGTTGAGAAAATGTGTATGTTAATGCTGTTGTAGGAGTACAAGAATGTGAAGAAGGAAGGGAAAATTTTAACCTCAAACAGTAATTAAGGTAAGCATTGAGACAAATGTCATTAGGACTTGAGATCACCAATGCTTTTAAATAATGGCAATTTCCTCGTCTTGGAATACTTCATTCCTTAATTATATATTATTTCATATGCACCCACAGTCATTCCCTTTTTCATATGTTTGAAATATACTTGGGCTTTATTAATTCTGTTGTGAGAAAACATATTCTTCTGCTAGAAAGCCAGTCTTTATTCTATTAACACTGACAAACATGTTAACTCATATTCAGAAGAAGTATATGTACTCTGGTATAATGAAATACCAATTTTTTTTAAAAGCTATAATTATTATTTTTAATTTTAATACTTCATATAAAACAGATTTGCCACGGCTAGGAGTGGGTTAAAAATGCTGCGGAGAGCCACCGGGTTGACTGGAAAGCAGCACCCACCGGCACTGCTTCCAGCTCCTCTTCACAGGAGTATGGCGGCACTAAGCAGGTGCGTTGGAGCGGTGGTTCCACACCTTGTGGTATAAGCATGACGGAGACAAAGAGATTGTTTGGAGGGGCCTCCCCCATACAACAGTCTGGGTTTAATGCGAACATGTACAGAAGGAAAAAGGGCGAACATCTGAACCTGCAATGCACTTTTAAAATCTAGGGAACAGAGGCAGAACACTGACCCAAGCCAATCACTGAGAGGATGGGCGGGACACAGCTTGACTGACAGGTCGTCAGCCCAGTGGGACCAGTGTCCGCAGGCACGTGACCTCTGGAGCTGGCTGGCCCCAGGTGTGCACGGAAACACCAGGTTTCCCTGCTGCTGTGTCTGCCAAAGGGGGACAGCCTGGGTAGCGCCGAGGCAGCAGACGCTCCAGCTGTTCCGGCTCAGACCAGGACCCTGCGCCACTGTCCCCCACCAGGGTGCAGCAACCTGGCTCCATTTCAGCAGAGGCAGTCTCGGTGCGGGGTTGCCCCGGTGCAGGGCGGCCCCTGTGCAGGGTGGTACAGCCCAGATACGGGGCCGCCCTGCCGAGCAGGCAGGGACAGCCCCCTGCGGGACCACGCTGTAACAGCGTGCTGCAGCACAGATTTAATAAACCTAACATTCTGAATAATACTTTCATATTCTTAATGTTGTTGATAAGTGATAGAGAACATCAAATAGATTTGGTAATGCATCAGTTTAATGTACTCTTGCAATGGAACCTCTTATTCATGAGCATTATTTTTGTAGCATGTCTTGTTCCTTCAATGGCTGCAATTTAAATATGAAAGGTTCCTGTACTGCATAAGATATGGTTTTCTAAACAAATTCTATCTAATCTAAAGTGGTGGAGTATTAGACAACTTGGGGTAAAATGGGAATACTGTCAAATTAAAATGGCAGCAGATTAAATCTGCATTAGTACAGGATAAATTTAAAATACAATACAACTGTTCATGATTTAAAAATGAAGTTTGCAATCGAGAATTTTGGATATTAAAACTATTTATTATTTTATCTAATTAAATGTTTTTCAGTAGTCTTCCTTACTCTTTTTTCAGCAGAACTGAAGTAATTCCAAACTCACTACTACAAGGTTAAGATTTGTGTGCTGGTTTTGGCAGTTAATTTTCTTCACAGTGGCTGGTATATGGCTGTGTTTTGGATTTGTTCTGAACACAGAGTTGTTAATACAAAGATGGTTTTGTTATTGCTGAGCACAGATTATAGATAGCCAAGACTTTTTCTGCTTTTTGTACCGCCATGCTGGCAAGGAAGTTGGGGGTGCATGGGAGGGTTGGAGGAGACACAGCCAGGACAGGTGACTCCAACTGGTCACAGGGATATTCCAGGCCATGTGACATAATGCTCTGTATATAAAGTGGGGGAAAGAAGGAGGAAGAGGGGGATGTTTGGAGTGATGTTGTTTCTCTTCCTAAGGAACAGGTACATGTGAAGAAGCCCTGCTCTCCTGGAGATGGCTGAACACCTCCTGCCCATGGGAAGTGGTGAATGAGTTCCTTGTTTTGTTTTGCTTGTGTATGTGGCGTTGCTTTCCCTAGTAAATTGTCTTTATCTCAACCCATGAGTTTTCCAGCTGTTACTCCTCTGATTGTCTCCCCAAACCTGCTGCTGGGCCAGTGAGTGAGTGGCTGTGTGGTCCTTGGTTTCTGGCTGGGGTTAAACCATGACAGCTGTGTTAGACATTATACCCTAATTGCTGAGGCATTTGTGATTAGACACTAGCACTTCTTTTTACCCCCATAACATTCAGTATTTAGATAAAGGTTTCTTAATTTTGCCATGTCTTCCTTCAAGTATGTTAGTAGGTTGAATGCCTCATACCTCACAACTCCTTGCATCCAGACAACTGAGATCAGATTCAAAGTATATGTACACATTCATAACAGTTTTCAGGAATGTAGCTATGACTGTTTTAAAACAAATGTTAACTGCTAAAAATTGAACTGGTACTGAGAAAACACAGTTTTCCTATATTAGTATTTTAGTTTGGATCAGAAATGTGTTTTTGAAACAGTCTTTCCAACTGTTTCTACTTACTGTGCTTTGATGCTAAGAACCAAACAGCCTGAGTGCATGAACTGTATTAGTCTTCAATGAAACTAAAGTGGAAAATGTGTTCCCAGAACACACGAAATGCAGTCTAGCAACAAATGGACATTCAAACCATGGGACCTCAGCAGAGAGAGAAAAGACCTAAGAAAAAAGAAGTTAAAACAAAACAGCCTCAAAAAAAACCCCAAAAAACCCCAAAAAACAAAAAACAAGAAAAAGTTGATATGCCATCCATCTCTCAGACTCTCAACAGCATTTTTTTTCTTTATTGTTTTGCTCATTTAGAATTGCAGAATTTAGAATTGCAACATTTGCTAAAGCAGACACAATCCTACAATATTCAGGATTATATGGCATTTTATAGGATGCAACCTTTTCTCACACAGCTAGTTCAAGACCTGCCACAGTACAAATTTGCAAAGAAGAACTCTGTAGTAGGATTCTGCTTTATGAGGTGGTTTACTCAGAAAGGATTGAAACACCACAAATAACAGTTCACACTTAAAAAATTGTGGTGTTTTGTTTTGTTTTGTTGTTTTTGGGGTTGTTGGTTTTTTGGGGAGTTTTGGGAGGTTTTTTTCAGGGGGGTGCGGGGGGGTGATTGTATCAAGGACTTCCATACGACTTGGTCTAGGCTTTCCTGAGCCTAGGCTTTCCTTCATTTATAAAAATTCATGAGTAATTTCTGTAACTGAGTTCACTAGTTCTCATACTCAAGAAAGTGAGATACACTAAGTTAGAGAATCTGCGAAGTGGATAGCAAGAGTTCCAACTTTAGTAAAATGAAGAAATTACTATTTTTCTTAATCTTTGTAATCTTGTGGGCAATCATGAAAAGATGTAAAAGTCAGGTACAGTCCATCTGGATACAAGTTTTGCATTCTTTCTTGGATAAACTGCTGAAGCCTATTCCTTGAAAAAAATAAAAAGAAGAGACATATTACTGAATTAAAAAGGAAACATGGTGACAACTGGGATTATTTAAATGGTTAAATAAACCCCAGATTATATATTTGAGGAAAACTTTCTAATAAAAGCAAAAGTTATTAATGGAATTTGCACACCAGCATAAACCACAGCAAAACAAATAACCGGGAACAGCTGCCTTATAGCCTGAGGACTTTCAATTAGGACGCTTCTCTGGGATAACAGAGACCCAGATTTACATTGCTTTCCTAAGTAATTAAAAAATTACAATGGGAACTCGAACTCCTAGATAAAATTAATTCTTTTTGGAATTTTTAAAATATTCAAGAAATAACATTAGGGCCTGAGGATCACTATACAGTTATAGGTGTCCCATGATTGTGTTCTGTGTAAATGTAAGCACTGAGAGAATAAACCTGACCTTTTTAATTTAATACTATAGACACAAAGAATGAAGTAGGATGATATAGTAACATCTCCTCACTGTTCTTAAGAGAGTTTGTATACATCTGCTGACAGGAAACTGTAAGTTAGCAACACATCCATTTGTTTTCTCTTGGTTACTGTGATTCTTTCTATGCACATTTAGAAGTGATCTATATACAGTTTCTATACTTCGTGTAGCTTTAAAAATAAAACCTCTTCTATGACAAGATTTACACTTTAAAAAATTTTATTTTGGTGAAGAACCTGAATCACCATAGACTGTTTTTTAATTTTCAATTCAGAAATTAAAAATTGTCTGTTTCTTCACCTAATTGAATTTAAATCAATATTATTTAGGACATGGGAGGAAGATAAATACCAAAGAAATCACTATTTCATCTCTAAAGGCTTTCAGCAACTTTCCAGTTTGTCTACCTCTTAATTTTGAATTCTCACTTTTTTCCTTTTGAAAAGTCCAAGCTTGTCACCATAATATTTGACAATCTCAAAACTCTTTATACAGAAACTTTCTCTGAGAGGATTATTGACTCTTATTGTTAAATATTTAAAGTTATTCCATGATGGTCCTTTACAAATCACTATGGCATTTTATTTCTTCTGCTAACTTTATTCTTCAGTCGTTTTTTATGTTTGTGTTCACATTTTATCTGTCTTCTCAGTATGGATTTGTATTTCTCTGTCTTCTGACAGATAAATAGGATTAGCTAGGACTGCCTCTTTAGGTGCTAATTAAGTACTTGTCTTGATGACATAATCAACAGTTCTTATTTGCCTGTATTCATAGATCACTCATACTCTATTCTTCTATTTCTTCATAGTTTTTTGTTGTTCTTTTCTAAAGTTTGTGCCCTAGACAAAATACTGAATGATTTGTATAAAACCAATGTTGCGGCAGAAAAAAAACAGTTAACGTAATATTACCCTGATCATAAACCAGCTGTAAAACCTGAAAGCCTGCAACTCACCCAACTAGGTATGATTTATTGGAAAAATAAGAAATTGATTTTAGAAAGATACCATATGTATAGACATTATCTGTAGTATTACTGTAAAATTTGGATTTATAATAAGTGTAAACATAATACAAGCTACATATCCTTGGTGATATAAAAGAAAGAAATAATGGCAATTATTCATATTGTGTACAAACCTAAGAAAAAAATAATTGAATATTTCATATAAACCTACAGAGAAGCATATTTGCAAATATGCTTTGTGAAAGACTAAGAGGAAAAGTTGGCAGCTTTTCAAATAAGCTTTTCAATTAAGATAAATTCATTGGTATATTTATTGGAATTTCCATAGTTTTTAAGCGAAAAGTAGTCATTGCAAAAAAAAAAAGTATTTTGTAAATGAGTACACTTGAGGATGAACAAAGAAGAAAAGATGAGTTGAAATCCGTGTTGGGACACCTATCAAGAACATCGTAAGATTTCTGTTCATGACATACAGAAGGCATATGCTCTTTTTGTGATGGTAACATAGAGGAGACTTGCATTTTTGAACACAATACTGTCAGAAGCATATAAGCAAAAAAAATTTAGTCGCATAGAAGTCATATAATATTCTATTTGTGTTTTTGCAATTCTGCTGAATTAATTTACTCAGACTAATGTTTACTCTCCTTTCATGTAGTTATTTTCACTTTGAATCAGGAGACCAAGATGTTACAAACCTTTTAGACTCAAGTCTATTATTTTCCATTTGGTTTCGCCTTTCTGGTTATTATGAATTTCTGTTGAATTAATGAAATAAAGTATTTAGAATCTAATGTCACATAAAAATTCGGATTTTTTTAATGCTCTTCTATTGTTACTATTTTTGCTTTGCTCTTGTTCTAATTGCATAAGAAATAACGAACAAAGGCTAATTATTCTTACATTTCTCTGATTCTTTCCCAAATGCGTAAGTAACATTTCATGCTGTTTACTCACTACTACAACATAATAAACCCACTTACAATCCTCTCAAAACCCAGTGATTTTAGCATTTGTGACAGTAATTTTGTTAGTCATTGACCAATAATTTAGTGTTTCAGTGTGAGATGGTAGACCACAGACAACCAAAGAGTAATTTGTGGATCTAATCTATTTTTAGAACTATTATTGAGCTGTTCAGAACTTGAAGTGATATTTATCTAATCAACTGTGAAGCATTATTTCCAGAGCTTATTCCCAGATTCTATTTTAATGAGAGCCTTCAAGTGTTGTTTATGTAGCACAGGAGAACTGCTGGGAGAGGACAATATTGTTCCTATCAGAATGTATGCATTCCCACACTGATAGTTCTACAAAGACTCATATAACAAGAATTCCAAAAGTCAGTACAGTGGACCTTGAATATCACTAAGAAATTCAATCATCCTTTAGGAAAAGCTGATTTCTAAAAAGCTAATTTCTCTTTTCATTTGGAAATGTTTCATTTGGAAATGATTTTTCCATCTCCAGAAAATGTGTAATTTTTATCCCAAATGCTAAGTCATTTTGGTCAATCTAGTAACAACTAGTAGTAATTGAACACTAAGAAAACCTATATTTATTTAATGAAGACTAAATTTATTCATGTTTAGAAAGCAAAGTACTAATTCTAGTTAGGTAATACATGGTTACAGACTTAAAAATAATTTTAAGACAACTTATCTAAAGAAAAATAAAGAACGAAAAAAAGGCTTCAGTCTTCTGTAAGATTTGTAGGTAACTTCGTGATGTCTGATACATACTTCCATATGTTTTGAAAGAGATTTTGAACTCTAAAATACCCCAACAACACAAACCACACGGCAAAAAACCCACAAACAAACAAACCCAACCCCCAATATTTAAATGAAAGATATCAGCATGGTTTATTTTGGCAAGGAATAAGACTGCATGTTTTCTAAGTGATAAATAAATTCTGTGTCGTGGTTTGAGCCCTGGCCAAACACCAGAAAGCTGCTCTCTCCCCTCTGCAGATGGACAGGGGAGAGGAATTTTTCCAAGGTGAGAGAAGGATACTGAGAGAGAAAAAACCCTTTAATTAAAGCAGGCTAAAACAAGCTCAAAACTTAAAAAGTTATAAATAAATTTATTACAGAGTTAAAGGAGCAAGCAAAACAGTTTCTTAAACGCTCTTTCTTCCCCCCGCTCCTCGCCCCCCAGCCCTCCTTCCTTCCCTTAGAACGTAAGGAAAACCAGGGGGTTTTTTCCTAGTCAGTTCATTTCTCAGATGTTTCCTTTTCTTGGCGAAATATCTGGGGGGAGGCAGGTTTCATTCTCCTCTACTCACAAGCCTTGTAGCATTTTTGCACAAGTTATTTTCCCTCTTGCCAAACAGCCCGCCCAGTCACTGCAGCCTGCTCTTTCTCCCAAGGCCAGGCTGGTCTGAACTTAGAGTGGGGTGAAACAAGGCTTTTTTAACACAAATGACTCCCTCAGTTCCCGGGAGCAAAGTTCACACCTCCTGCTCCAGCGTGGGGTGGATCTCTGCTCCTTCGTGGACCCTCAGGGTGCAGGGAAACCCTGCATTAGTACAGTCCTTACAACAGGCTGCGTAGTCCCTTAAAAAGGAGTGAAAATTAGTATATGATTGTAATTATGTATGTAAATCAATTTAAGCAGAATTCCACAAATTTGTATAGGAATTAGCTTGATTTTATAATAATGAAAAATACTTATTGATTACAGTTGAAATTATACATTTGCATTTTCCTCAGTTCTAGTTGCAGCCTTCTCATGACCATGCCTAATATTTTTGGCCTTTAGTTCGCAGTATAAATATGATTGGTAAGTGATTATTCCAAACTTAGTGTTACAAATAGTGTTGAAATGGAGATATATTCTCTATTCTTGCTAAAATAGTGCTGTGGGGAATGAAAATAAATTGAGAATTGTTGGAAAAGAAGAGAGCACATAGGCAGTGGCCAGATAAGGCAATTTTTGTGGCACCATATCTAGGTCACAGCCCCAGGCCTTTTTATTCAAAAATATTTAATACAAATGCAGAAAATAATTTGAAGAACTGTAACTGGAAAACTTCCTTCAGGTTCAACATCTCAACATCTCACTGCATTCTTGTTCTGGCTTTATCTTGCTCTCTTTTCCTGTCTTTGGTTAGAAAGTCTTGATTGTCTTCTATGCAATCATGTAGCTTTGATAGTGGAGAGAAAAAAATTAGGGGCTAGATGAGAAAAGTGGGATAATTAAGACAAAGAAATAGCTAGACTGATAAAAAGAATGTGTACTTTAAACACCAAGGGCTGAGAACAAATTTATATTTGTCTTTCTGCCTTACTGTTTGCTAACAATTTTCTAATCATTAGACAATCATCTGCTGCTGACTGATACATCACCTTTACACAGAAATTTTGAAAGATGAAAGATAGCAATCTCTATCTCTGTAAGAGGTATTCGTATTAGCCTGTGGGTACTTTGGAACAATTTCCCACTACTTCCAGGTATAGTTGGGAAGTTTTAGAACTGTTTCTCTCTAAAAAACAAAACTGTCTCTAACCATGTTTCTAGATTGCTCAAAACTACTAATATCACTTTATGTCCCGTATAGGTTACATAACACTACCTTCTGAAGCACTTATTCTACTTGCATTCGTACCCAAAGCTGATAGCCCTTCATCTGGCTGACTTTCAGTGACACCTAGAATTTGTCTATATGGACAAGAGGAGACAGAACTGAACTTAAGAATCAAGTTTGGCCTTGAAAGTTGAACAATCACCTGTGTTTTGTGCTGCGTCCATGATGTGGCCAGACTTTTCTGTTGCTTTATTCACCTACAGAAGACTTGTGTTCCTGACCACTGCCTGCTTCTTAAATCATAAAATTACTTTCCCCTTCCCCACTTAAATGTCCTCTTAAATGATATTGCCAGAACTGCAGAAGCAAGCAGGACTATTTAAAACTCAAAATAATCTTTGATCCCCAACTTTTTTTTTTTTTTTTTTTTTTAGATTGTCAAACTATAATAATATTCTGGCTCGTTTTTGGCTTTTTTTCATAATCAAAAGCAAAATGAGAGAGTTAATAAAATCTATTCAAAATGTTAACCTAATTTGCAAAGGTCTTGAAGCAATATGTTGCCTATAGAGCTGAACAATTAAGTTATTACTAAAAAAAGATTCTTACAATGAATAGAACACTGTTACTCTACCTAAAAGCTCTGTATAAAGCTGTGTTATCATGAGGAAACATAATATTCTTTAACATATCAATGAAACTGTAACATTAAAATTGAAATTTCCAAGGACTGAGTAAAGAAAAACAGTAAGTATGGGAGAACACAGACAACATGTGAAAGCTTTAAGCTCAAGCCATGCTGAAAACTGATTGTGTTTACCTACTTGATTTTCTTGCTGTCTTGGCCTCATTTCAGTATCTCACAAGTCATTTCACATAGTCTAAATAAAATATATTAAGGAGCTATCAATCCATTTGAACTCTCAGTTTATGTCCTTCCTATACAAATATACACATCATATGTGTTTATGTATATGTACTCCAATAAATAGGACTTTTGCCTTTGCCAGTTAAAGCGGTTCCCTGGCTTGAACTTGTTTAAATTTGTTTAAACAGCTGACTGGTGGCCGACTAAGCACTGCTTTTTCAGCTGAAATATTGTCAGTGTCACCTATGGAATGACTCACAAAAGTAGTCATTAAACAACATGTAACATTTTTTTATATTGTGTCTTGGGAAGCTATTGTGCAATCGCAAATTGTAGCTGGGAAAAGTGCAAAGGAGACAGACTATGATCTGAGAAGATATAAAAACAATAAAAAATGGATTCCAGTCCTGGGAAGGTAGAAGGCTTCACCATGAAGATCATGCTTCTCTGCAGACCTGGCTAATGCCTCTTCTAGTCAGCTTATTCCCCATGCCATGGGAAGACCGGCACCACTAACTTTAGGACCTAAAACTTCACTGGTAAGAGAGAATAACACCAAGAGAAAGGGACAAATGCTAGAAAATTTTCTTGCTTGACAGCCATAAAGAGGTTATTAATGCAGCTCCTCTTTTATACTGGATGATGAGTGGAAATATTACCTTAGCTGAACTGGGGATAAATGTCAGATGTTCTGTTTAGACTCCTAAAGTTTTAACTACACTGAAAATTTTTGTTTCCATATTTATATTCTCTTTTATCCACATTAATATTCTGTGTACGTATATGCATTTTATTGATATGTGTGCATACATTATTGTAATATTTACCCATCTCATCTTTTTTAGGCATTTGCTATGGGTTTACCTTTAAATATCATGTTAGGAACTCAAGGTCTTCCCTATTGTTCTACCTGTACCACACCCCTCATCCATCATAATTTTTAATGTGTTTCATCCACTTTCACAAATCCTTCCATGGCAGGTGTTCATAAATCTGTTTGCTCCCAGGATATATTCTTACCCCCTAAGCTTATTAACTTGTAGTCCCTATTTCCTAAAGTTACGAGCAAAGAGATTTTCCTTGCCTCCCACAAATCCATTTGCTTCAGCAATACATGTGCTTTTTTCTCCTGTGCTGAGGTAGAAATTCCCTCTTTCAGACAGATAATCTCCTAAATGTCTCTCAGGGAGCAACAAAGAAGGAAAGCAAACCAGTTTTGGTTTGGATAACAAGAATGGGGAATAATAATGAAGCAGTTCTTGTATTACTTGGAAGTTAAGTTGCTTGATTAGCTGGGTTTGGAACACAGTAAAAAAATCTTCTAAATTCTTCCAAAACTATCCAGTCCTATAAATAGCAACAAAGCACAATTCCTCTTGCTTATGTAAAAGCTGCCCACAGCTTTTTAGATAAGATACATGTGTCAGAGAAGGAGTAGGGAGTGGTCTTAGTCTGTGTTCTTTGGAAGTAAACTGATGATTGCAGGGGTGGATCAGATAATATCTTGGAGAACAGCTTTAAATTTTCTGAAATGAGATTTTTCTAATGGCAATTTTCTTTCTAAAGGTGGGATTTTTGCAATGCTTTTCAAGGAATCAGAAGAAAATAAGAATGTTAATTCTCTGACTGGGGGCAGGGGAGACAAGAAGACAAGAAAAAAACAAACATAACAGAGGTTAGCTTGAGATGGTCCAAGGAGTTATGAATTTGGATTCATGTGACACCACATGCTCATGATTATTCTAGTAGATCTTGGTTTGGGACATACAGATCAGCAGCTATACCTTGCAATGTATAGAATGCTTGCAACATTATTTGACACAATATTCAAAGGATATTTGAGTAAAGGGGGAAACACAGGAAAATAGAAAGCTAAAACTGATTAATCAGCCTACTCTCCCCATCCGTGGGGGGGGGAGGGGGGAGGGGTGTGTTCTTTAATCACATTTACCTTACACTGTCATTGAAAGAGAGACCTTTTTGCAGATATTTTTAATATAAAGAGTATTGATAATATAGGAGGGAGAATGGAAGAAAAGAGACAGTGATTTGTATTGCAGTACGCCATCCTTGTGTGCTATGAAGCAAGTTATTTCAGTTTCTTATTTGTTTCAGAATGTAGGTCTATTAGATGCTAAAAATTGTAAGATTATCCTTTTAAAAATCGTTCATTATATGGTATCAAGCCTTGGAAGGGAGTCTAAGGAGAAAGAAGTATATATTTCAATTTAAATGAGGTCCTGTATTGTGATGCTTACAAGAAAAAACACCGACAAATTCCGTTTTAATGAGCCCTTATACTATATAAGGAGAGGAAAGAAGACAGATATATTCTTGAAATGGACAGTTAAACCAATGAGAGGGAGCAAAGAAAAGATAGATTCGTTGCCTAAAATGAGCTCTGCAAGAGGTGAAAGCCTAATGCATAGAAAAAAAATATTCATCTTGCTATCTTCTTCAGTTTTTTCTTTTCCAAAAGTTCAAATGTTCATTACAGATTCATGGCACTACTGAGGATGATAAATAATAGTAAAGATCATACATTTGTCCTTTATGCTCATTATTATTAATTTCTTTTTCAAAGAAAACTAGAAGATATAATTAAACACTTGGTTTTAACAGAGTTGAGAGCTATATTGTATGATAACAGGTAGCAGACAAAAGGAAAGTGTAAAGAAGTAATGGAAGGCAAGATAAAAGTAAAGCAATTTTGATTGGAATGTAATTGTACATACTGTTGTGGTGCCTCTGGGCATGGCTTGCGACCGGGCCCGGCCCCTCCAGGACTGGGCCGCCGGTCCTTTCCCCGCCCCCCGCGCGATGCAGCTGAGATGGCGCAGCCCCAGGTCAGCAGGGCGGCTCCCCAGCTGCAGCGACGGGGGCTCTCCCCGCCCAGGGGGACAGCTCAGTGGTTCCTGCACCGGGTGCGGACAGCCGACTCACTGGCCGGTGCCCCTGTCAATCATTGTAATCCTCCACACTGATTGGCTCTCCCAACTGCCCTTCCCTCACCTCCATCCTATAACACGCCCTGACCTCCAGTTTGAGGTGTCTTTTACCGCACTCCATTCCTGCTGGCAATAAGCGGAAAAGAACCCTTTCTCGTCTCTTTGCTTCCCTGCATAAATTAAACTGCTGTGCGTGAGCTAAGCCTAGATTCTGTGGGAGTTCTGATGCCCGGCTCACCTCCAGATCGGAAACTATATGAGGCCAAAGTCGCTTCATTTAGGAAAACGAGACCAACGCAAGAGGCTCCGAGTTACTCATGCTTTCTACCCGTGGCAACATAGAACATAAATTTCATTCAATGAAAGGATTTCAAGATTTTCACATGTATTATATCTGACTTACAGCAGGATTCTAAGTAACTATCAGTTTCCTTCTCCAGCTAAAACATCTTTGGCATTTTTTAAGTGTTTCAGTTTAATATTATAAAAATTGTATTACAGTGGATGTATGGATGATTGTTTCAAAGTGAGGTAATTTAGCTCTTTAATTTCAAACCCATAAACATTAAATGTATTTTTCTGTCATTAAATTTATTTTCTTCCAAAACTTTATAACAAAATTAGTACAGTTCTTTGAAGCACTTAGATTTTGCCAGTGTTTCATTTTCCAGAGGAAAATGGATCTGACAACATTTTTCTATGCACTTCTGTGAACACGTATATTCTAGAAGCACTATTTTGAAAGCTTCAAAGAAATAGTTTGGCACTTCATCTGACTAGTGGAACCATAACTAGCCTGCTTTAAAAAAGCTCACCTTCTAATAGATAAATAAAATAAAAAGTAGAAATCAGTTAAGCCTCTTCACAGAAGGGCACCAAATTATGAACAGTCAGCAGTAAAAAAGGTGTAAAGGATCTGAAAATATATAAGCAACACCAATAACAAGGTCAGACATAACCCAGAGTTAAATTTAAGAAGAAAACAACTCCCTAGGCTTGTATTAAAAGCAAAAAGACTGTCTTTCTGCATAGCTAGTAGCAGTGATATACAGTTATAGGGTAAGTGTGAAGTATTCTAATCAGAGACATATCAGTTTCTGACCTTGAAACCAAGTATCTGAATGAGTCAAAAAAATAGAAGTGAGGTTAGATTAAAAACTAGATGAAAACAGGGAGCTAAAATAGGTTATTTTAACAAAGCTAGTAATTCTGGTTTTAGCATGTAGCAGTCATAACTTGCCCAGCCTTGAATATTCTGCCTATCCTGCAGCCAAACTCCTTATCTGAAGTATTTTTTGGTTCCTCATCTTGACTTTTGGAAGAAGCAAAGTATTTCTTTACAGGCATAGCTATGAATTTTGGAACCTGCTGTTAAGGAAACTTCTCAGTCTGACCATTCACAAGACTCTCTGGCAGTCACACTCCCAACACCAGAGACTTCAGCTGCTGGGACCAAAACACCTTCACAGTGGGCAGCTCCAACGAGCTGGCAGGTGCCTTGTTTGTCTCCTTACACACCCCACTCACATGCACTCAGAATAGATTTCCTACCAGTTTGACCCCAGTTTTCTTTTGGCAGAGTCTTATATGTCTCGTTCCATAAAGCAAGGTATTCATAGCACAGTACCACAGAGATGGCTCAAAGTGGTGTCTCCAAGGAGGGATGCTGGCTGGGCCATAGGTCACCTTTGTTATGAACCGCTACTCAGGGTCCCACCACCCAGAGCTCCATGTGCAGCTCCCACTGCAGCGCCATGCTGAGCTACCAGCACTGACTGTATTCCTCAGCACCTGCTTCCACCCCAGCTTGTGGATGTGAAGGTTCTCAGCAGGTTCAAAAAGACTGAACGAATTAGTGAACAAGTCCATGGACTGATAATAAAAAGATATAGGAAATAACTTGTAAAAACTCTGATCCAGCATCTGGAGGACCCCATGAAGAATGATCTGCAGAAAAAGGCTGCCTTGAATTCTTCTTCCTAAATGCCACCTCTCACCATTGTTTGAAATATATATAATATCCTACTTTGTGCAGGAGGGAATGAGACTGATATAGACCATTGATCTGATCAAATCAGGACAGTTAACTTTCAAAATTCCTCAGCACTGGTTAAACTAGAAAACATGCAAGAAAATATTGTCTCTTATTCCCTGCAGGACATCATAGACGTTTCTCAGAAACTGGCATTTAAATTCAAAGCACAGTTAAAGAAACTATGTTCAGAATAAAAATAAAATCTATTTCCTCAATAATAATTGAAGCAGTACTGCTAATCAGTTGTAGACCACAAATATAACAAGATAAAGACAAAATTAATATATTTAATATGTTTTCAATAGTAGTTTTACTAAGATTGTCATTTACTACCATTCTTGTGTAAAACCAAGGCAAATGTTTGGGTTTAAAAAGCTACTAGATACAAGGTTTTTCTCTGTGCCCAAGCTGGGGTTTCAGAGCTTCTCATATCTGACATGAGACTTTAAGAACACTATGGCAGGAGAAATTCTTCTGACCCAGTCACTCCCTTGGAAAAACATTGTTGACATAAAAAAGATACAGCATTTCTTCTCAGCTGGTACCTAGAGTACCAAATATGAGCATATTTGCTTAAATAATCCTGTTGCAGTGCAGCAATTGGATTTTTATTACTCGTATTCATTGTCTCTCCCCTTTTGTGACATTTGTAAAAAATCCCAGAACCCAAAGCACTTGGCAGTTAAAGCAATTTCTTTCCTCCATATTTAGCCCATGAACTAGGCTGCCTGGTTCATTCCAGTAAAAATCGTGTGGCACAATTCATTTATGTGCAGTGCTAGTGTTTAAATCCTGGCTGAAAACAAGCTGAGGACAACAAAGCCTTCCCACTTGCTCCAGTGGGAACTAAATCACATTTTCAATCTGCAGAAAACTTCATTTTATTTTTAAGGTAAATTTTAAAATTTATATATATTTTCTTAAAAGTTCAATAAGACATAGACACAGTAAGGGGCAAGAATTGAAGGTTAAAGTCTTACTTATGGTTTCTTAACTTCTCATTTCTGTTATTTAAATGAGAAGTTATTCATAAATTCAAGAGCTTTGTTTTTTCAACTTTTTAACTTTCCTCATCTTACACATAAATATTCTAAATAGATACCATGTTATAAAGACTGACATCTAGGAACTAACAGGATTTTCTCTTATTCTACCTTGCACTGTAGTAATTTCAGACATATATTTCTGATTGAAAAAATAGTATTTTTAACTTATAAGACAACATAAAAGAGTAAATCACATAAAGTAAATATGTTTATGCATAAACTATATTGATTATGAGATATAATGTTTGTATTTTTGATTAAATTAATTATTTAGGATGGCTATATGGAGGATTTGACTTCTGTGTTTCAGTCATTGAAATATTGTCATTTGTGTATGAAAATTCCTCAAGAAAAATTTCATTGGAACTCATCTCAGTGAACACACTGCAGTGGCACATTCCATGATCTTCACTTTTTGAAAGTACTTGTGATGGATGGCAGCTATAACGAACAATTTTTCCACATGTTTTTTGAAGGAGTTTAAGTAATTGCAATCTCATTTGAGTTACTATGACTCTATTGATCCTAGGTATTTTTTATACTTCTAATATATAGTGTCTGAGACCTTCAGAACATTTACAATATTTACTGTTGAAGCACTTGTGAGATGGAGAAGTGCTGCTGATCTCATTATAAAAACGAGAAGAGCAAGACATGAAGGTGACACTGCTGTGTGGAACATGAAAATAATGTAAGTGGTTTTGACAATCTCTATACAAGTGATTCAGTCATGGATGCGGTGCAAGACTGTACAACAAAAATTAGTTCCAGAGTTTGAAAGCTGTATCTTACACCCTAACTGCTGAAGTACCTTTCTAAATAAAGTATTACATATACAGGAGCAATCTTTTAGAGAATCACAACTTCTTTTGAACACCTCTCACAAGCAATGTTAGCAAGCAATATCCAGGGACTCTAAGTCTACAGAAAGGAAGAGGTGTCATTCAGTTAAATATATGAATAAATTCATTGTGCTGAATGAATGCATGTTTTTTTATGAATAAAGGTCAACCTGGTACAGCATATTTTAGATAACACAGAATTCTAAATCGTAGTCTTTTGTCAACCTTACATCTACAGTTACCTTAATGTATTTGTAGAGTTAATCAGTCACTTAAGACATGATTCAGAAAAATTTCATGGGCTTATTTTTCTCCCACCAAGTTTTTGGTTTTGAGAAAAACAAGACTAAGTTTTTAGGAATATAATAACGAAAATGTTTCTAATTATGCCATTTTAATAGTGAAAGAATATCCCTTTGGTTACTATTTAAGTTTGTATCACTTATGTTCCAAAGGACAGAACACCTCTTTACAGTTCTGTAAGCAAAAGCCATTCCTTACTTAGAGTTTTCTATATAATCCCATTGACATATACTTGTTGAAATATTAACTGTGAAGTATTTAGGCCAGATTTAAGTGCAGTAATAAATAAGGGGATTTGCATAATACTGGGCAGTGATGGCAGCTTTGAAATGCCAGCCTCATTTTTCACAATTGAAAGCATAGTGCATTGGCAAAAAATCATTTATTAATACCAAACCACTGTTTCAATAAAGCATTAGAATTTCCTGCATAGAATAGCCCTTGGGCAGCATTCTGAAGTAATAGTGAATTGCTATTCTAATCCACAATGGAACATTTTAATAAGTATGATAAATGGCTCACAAAAGGCTTCAGATTTCAAAGTCAGTAGAATTAGAATCAGACAAAGGCTGGGTCTGGGTGATAGATGTAGAGGATTTCTATGGTAAACAGTTCACAATGTCAGGACAATACCAGCTTATTGAACTTTCAGAAACTAAATTCCTGTCCATTTGTCATCTTGTTCCTAGCAGACATAGATGTTCATAGAGTAATAGACCTACATTCTTTATCAGCTGATACATTCCTGCAACTCCTGGATGACTTCACAGAGATCAGAAAATGAAACATTTAACAAGAGGTGAAAAAAAGCAAAATGCTAAACAAAACCACTTTTTTTTTTAATTCCTGACAATATTTTTATATTGTAAGCACAAAGCTAGAACAATTCTGGTACTGATAGTACTCCCACTAAGTCACTCTGCCTTTTACAATACTTTCAAACTTCTGTGAGATTAGTCTCTTCTGTTTGTTTTCAAGCAAGAAGAAGAAATTATATGGCTACATTATAATTGGTTTTAGAGTTAAAAACAGTTTTAATATTTCATGTTGAAGAAAAATCAGAAATAATTTTGTTATTTTTCTGTAGCTTTCCATCTCATGTCATATCATATCAATACTGGAAGTAATAATATTAGTATTTTAGAAAAACAAAAGGCAAGAAAATGAAAAACAATAAAATGCTTACCTATGAATAGAATGGTGTTGTGATTTAATTTTACTAGGTTAAATCATACACTGAAAGTAGATCCAGCTCACATAATTTTCCCTATCTAAAACTTCGTCGTTGAGTGTAAATTCATTGTTCCGGCTCCCTCTGTCATTATGAGAAAGAATGGCAGTTGTTTTTATGTTTTTAATACTTCTTCTAAAAGTGCCTTTTTCTCTGCACTATGCAGGACTATCTCAGTCTTGGTGATTATATTTATGGGGTAAAGATGGGTGAGATGAATCCTATTAGGAGAAAAATTTCTCTTGTATTCTCTGGTTAGGAAATTATCTTTTCTTAATTACAAGCTAATAGTATGATAAACTACTGTAATTTTTTCTTACCACCATGACAGAATGAATAATCGTGTAAATGAGTGTTAAAATGCTCACTGACTCCAGTGGTGGTCATTCAGTACTTGTGTAAATCAGTTTTATTTATTTAATCTTTTGTCAAACAAGCCCTAAAACATTTAGAGTCCAATCCTCCAATATTTAATATTACTGGACTGTATTTTTATTGCCTTACATAACGTGCTGTAATTTAAAGTGCGTAGAGAACATCAAGGAAACAAGAGCTTCAGCTGGTGTGTTAGTAGTAAAAGGCTAAGCAAGTAATGTTCTAAGCCAGTTTCTAAATGGTATGAGTTAATTAGTGATAGTGGATGAAGGTTGTGGTAGTCAATGCTTTTTCTGTCTCAGTCTTCAACAAACTTTCTTGGGCCCTGTGCCTGCCATCTGAGAGATCACATTTGGAGTACATCATTCAGTTTTGGACAAACAAATTCAGGAAAGATACCAATACATTGGAGTGATTTCAGCAGAGAGCCCTGAACTAAGTAGCAGCTGGAGCACTTAGTCTTTTATGGAGTGGCTGAGGGACCTGGATTTTTCCAGCCTGGAGAAGATATAGTTTTGCAGAGACCATCCAACACCTATGGAGAGGTATTTTGCACCAGGAGGTGCTTGTCCATCCATTCCAGTAAGAAAGGCCTTTGGACACTACAATATCATTTAAAATGCTATTTATTAGAGCTAATGTTATAAGAAGAGAAAATCATAGATCATTTTATATCCCTTCAGATTGAGTGATGCAAAATTCTTGCAGCATTGAGCAGGACTCCAACACATGCTCAGTGTGTCATACAGACCCCATCTATATTAGAGATCCTCCTTTCCATCATTCAGGCTATTATGGGATGTTTTTACAAGAAAACAACCCTGTTAATAGTTGTTACAGTCAAAGTAGAAATTATGCTCTTATGAGAGCTTCTTGCTGCACCTTCAGATAAAGGCAAGGCTGTGCTACTGGCATGAAAAAAGCAAGGGTGAACGTTCTTGTTTTGAGTTTGTCATTCTACACTGTATAAATAGAAATTACTCTAAAGAGCAAAGAGGATTTGAATTACTAACACTGGAAAAGAAGAAAAAATTCAATGGAAAGGTAAGCTATTTAGAAAATACTTGTAGATCTTTGGCTTCTAAATCCCAAAAAATTCTATTGATCTTTACTAGTGAGTTGAAGGATATTTGGTGGGAAAAAGTAGAAGTTTGATTAACATTTAACTTAACTGTAAAGGACACTTGAAAGAAATGCAAATCCTAATATGAACCCATAAAATAATATGTATTTTTGTGTGTTAAAATGGACTCTTGATATGTAATTTGCATGTTACAAATGCACAGATTTATATATATCTTTCTATTTTTACATCTGTTGGTACTCACCAAAGCAAATGGGCTCATGAAAGGAGTTAAGATTGGAGGCAAGTTGGGCTGTAGTGACGATGGCTTGTTTGCATTTATGATCTCAAGGAACATGTGCCTGGCAAAAAACAAAGTTAGGGTCCTGAACTTTATAAGAGTGAAATTCCAGCTGTTTAAAGTAGTGGATGAGATACCCTGGGACACTGTCCTTAGGGGCAGCAGAGCTGACCAGAGCTGAAAACTATTTAGGGACACTTAGAGCACAAAAGCTCTCCATCCTGGCGTGTAGGAGATGAAGCAGGAGAGCCAGAAAACTGGCATGGATGAGCAAGGACCTGCTCCTCAAATGAGTAAGAAGGAAATGTACAGCCAGTGGAAGCAGGGACATGTGGCTGGGAAGAGTACAATGGATGTGTAGGGTTGGGATCAAGAAAGCTACAGTACAGATGGAATGGGACTTGGCAAGGGGTGTGAGAAATAACAAAAGGAGTCAGAATTTCCTAAGTTGGAAGGGACCCACAAGGATCACCAAGTCCAGCTCCAGGCCCTGCACAGGACAGCCCCAAGCATCACATCATGTACCTGAGAAGATAGTCCAAATGCTTCCTGAACTCTGGCAGGCTTGGGGTTATGACCATGGGTTTCTAGAAGGGATTCTCTAAGTACATAAGTCAGAAAAGAAAGGCCAAAGAGAGTATGCAAAAAAGGGAGAACTGGTAACAGCAGATAGGAAGAAGGCTGAGACACATAACAAGTTCTTGACTGCATTCTTCACTGGCAGTCAGGCTTCCAATGTCTCTCAAGTCCCTGAACCTCTAGGTGGGTGTGGGAGAGCTAAGTCCCTCCCACTGGGGAGGACTGTAATTGAGGAGCAGGTTTGAGACCTCTTGAAGGAACTGAATAACCACCAATATACCCAGGAAAGCAGGAAACACCACTCCTATTTTAAAAAGGGGAGAAAGGAAGGTCTGTGGATCTACAGGTTGGTGAGATGCACCTTTGTGTCTGGGAAGATCATGGAACAGATCCTCATGGAAGCAATGTTCAGGAACATGCAAGACAAAGAGGTGATCTGAGACATCCAGCAAAGCTTTATTAAGGGCAAGTCATGCCTGACTAATCTCATGGCCTTCTATGATGGAGTGACTGCAATGGTTGATGAGAGAAAACCAGACAGTCATCTACCTGGACTATTGTAAGGTCTTTGACACGGTTCCATATGATATCGCTGGCTCTGGGGGCCTGCTCGAGACCACTCAGCGAAAGTCTGGGAGTGACCTAGGTAGAACGGGGGCTGCAGATTGCAGTGACCCCAGACACAGGGCTTCCTCTGGCAGCTCTTTTAGTTGCTGGCTCCTCTGAAGGTGAGGGAGCCCCAAGCCGATGTCACAGGCATAGGCGAAAGCAAAGACTCGAGAGAAGGGCCTAGGTGTGAAGTCCAGCTCTTCATTCCTGAGGAAGATGGCAGGGAAGGCAGGAGAGGGTCCAGGGATCCAGGAGAGGCAGCACGAGGATCAGGAAGAGCTGAACACGTCCAGGGACCAAAAGCCAGGAGAATTGGATACAGAGGGATATTTATAGGGATACAAGCAGGGGAAAGTAACCAATAGGGGTACAGAGATTTACAAGTAACCAATGGCTAACTGAACAGAAACTAAGTTTCCAGAACTTAACCTTTTACAGAACATGAAATCATACACAAACTAACCAATGAAACAGTAACATGCAAACTGAACCGAAAGGGATGCTGGGGGTGAACCAAAAGCTCACCCTAACCAGGGCGTGTGGCTTACGCAGTGGCAGGCTCAGGCTGGTCCCACAAGCCTTGAGCCCTTGGGGCTGTGGGTGCTGCCACACACACTGCCACAATATGACATCCTTATATCCAAATTGGAAAGACCTGAATTGGAAGGTGGACCATTCAGTGGACAAGGAATTGGCTGGAGGGACAGTGAGAGAGGTATGTTCAATTGTAGTGTGTCCAGATGGAGGCTGGTGATGAGTGGTGCCCATCAGGGCTCCCCTTGGGAGTGGTGCTCTTTGGTACCTCTATCAATGATGTAGACAGCAAGACTGAGTACACCCTCAGCAAGTTTGCAGATGACATGAACCTGACTGATGCAGTTGACATCAATCCAACCTAAGATTTCCTGAAGTAAACTGAAGTTAATCTCAGTTATGTCATGCAGATGTCCTTATGACAAATGAGATTTTATAAACTGTGAAAATTCTACAATACAAAAATTCATCGTATACATCTATTCAAATAACTTAATTAGCACACAACCTTTGTTTCGGGGGGTTTTATTGGTAAACTATTGAAAATAGGGAACAGAGTAAATACGTGCAAAGTGAAGATATTATTATTAAGGATAAAAACAAATGTCCTCCTTGCATCATAATGTCATGTTTAAGTACAGTTCTAAATGAGAAATTCTGAACGCAGAAATATCTAATAAAAATTTCAGTAGAAAACAGTACTCAACCATCCATCAGAACAGTTCTTCCCATCTGCCTGAGTATCAGAAAATGACTGATACCTGCTATTACCTCTTTGCTATGTTTGCAAGGTACCCTTTCATAATTAGTATGGCAGAGCCTAAAGTTTTTAAAGAAAAGAGTAAATGTAAAACTGAAAACACATATGTAGTACAGCAAGGAGAGCACCTCTGTTGCAGTGTCATCATTTTAAGTCAGAGTCCCAATGGCAAATTACAGTGTATGATATTGGCTGCTTTGGTGCTATTCCACTGTGATTGACACAGATTTCCCTCAGTAGCATACGCTTAACCATGTACTTATAAAATGTAGGTTTTGTTACTCCAAATCATATCATTAAGATTGTTCTTTCAGAATTCGTAGCTCAGATGTAGTGCCTTGAAATTTGGCTCTTTTCTCAGTTGTACTTTCTGCTGAACAAAAATGCTTCTGGATTTTATTTTTTTTAATCCTGCTCATGTGACAATTTCAGCTAAATGTGTTTCACCTAGATCTGCTTATCTGTACCTCATGACCAGACATGCATTTATAACTTGACTGAAGAGATTTCATCCCCAGATTTTAAAGCTGTTTTTCTGATATTTAAATGTCTCCAACCGAGATATTTTTTTAAAAGGTACAGACTTACGCTGGCTGTTCTGTGCCCTTGGCTAACGAACAGATTTCTCTTAAAATGCTTAAGTTCTCCATGGGATTTGTAATAGTGCCTTATATTTTCCACTATTTACTGAAAAATTGTACTAAATAGGATTTTCTTGCATAAAAATTGATAAATGGGGTCCTACGCATTGTACAAGTGTGGCAGGTATTTTTATAGTGTCTGACAAGTTATGCTTTTCAAAATCATAGAATCATAGAGTGGTCTGTGTTGGAAGGGACCATAAAGACCATCTAGTGTTGCCCATTTTTACTGTTAAGGATAGCTAGCTGTGCTAGATAGCTTTCAAGGATGAGAATTCTGTAAACATAGCTATGTTGTTGTAAAATTATCTTGTTTTACATTCCTTTCCCATGGACACAGATCCTTTGATGGACATTTATTTTAACCACTGTAGTTAAAGACGGAAGTGTTAATTTTCTCCAATGAACTGTGATTTCTAAAGGTGTATATAAGAATTAAAAGAAGGTGGGTTCCCCCCCCCTTCCGCCCTTTGCTCTGAACGCGAACTCTGACTCCATCTCCTCTATTCTGCGTCTCCTTACATAAGCGGCAGATAAGCCGTAATAAGCGGTAATAATCTAGTTGTAAGACCCTTGCCATGGGCAGGCACAGCTTCCACTAGACCAGGTTGCTCAGAAACCCATCCAGCCTTTTCTTGAACACTTCCAGGAATGGGACAACCACAACTTCTCTGGGCAACCTGTTCCTATGACTTATCCATCACAGTAAAGGATTTATTTCTGATATTTAATCTAAACCTCTCTGAGTTTAAAGTCATTACCCCCTGTTCTATGTGCCATTGCAGACAGTCCTTCTCCAGCTTTCTTGTAGGCACCCTCTAGGTACTGGAAGGATGCTATAAGATCGCCCTGAATCCTTGTCTTCTTCAGGCTGAACAATCCCAGCTTCCTCAGTCTGCCTTCACAAGAGAGGTGCCTCAGTTCACTTCCCTTGAACTTCTGGTCATGGATCTTTGGATGCCGCCGAGGGTACAGTTGGCTTTCTGGGCTGAAAGAACACGTTGCCAGGACTTGTTGCATTTCTCGTCAACCAACATGCCCAAGTCCTTTTCCTCAGGGCTGGTTTCAATCCATTCTACAACTAGTCTGTATTTGTCCTTGGGATTGCTTCAAACCAAGGACCTTGTACTTGGCTCTGCTGATCTTCAGGAGGTTCACACAGGCCCAGCTCTCAAGCCTGTCAAGGTACCTCTGAATAGCAGCTCTCATTTCTAGCATGTCTACAACACCACACCGCTCGGTGTTGTCAGCAAACAGGCTAAGGGCGCACTCAATCCCACTATCCATGTTGCTAGCAAAGGTGTTATACAGAGCTGGTCCCAGTAGTGTTGCCTCATCACTGGTTTCTGCTTGGATATCATGTAGCTGACCACAACTCTCCAAGTGTGACCATCCAACCAATTCCTTATGTACGAAGTCCATCTGGCAAACCCATGCCTCTCCAGTTTAGATACAAGGATGTTATGCAGGACAGTGTCCAATGCTTTGCACAAGTCCAGGAAAATTACATCCCTGTGCTACATGTATTTGCATAGAGACATCTAAGTTGCTTCCCCAGTGAAGCCAACCTACTGACTGGAGTGACAGGAACTCCTTTGTGCTGCCCTTCAGGTGATCTCATGCTGATCTGCAATCCCTCTCCAGGCTCTGGAATCTCTTTACTGGCACTGGCATCAAAATGTTGGGAGTGGGATGGATTGAGGTTCCCCTCCCCCTGCAAGTCTAGTTTAAAGCCCTCTTCACCCTCTTGCCAAGTCTATGACTGAAGGCACTCTTTCTCTTCTGACAGGTGGGCCCCATCACCTCCCAGCAGAGCAGGTGTTTCAAAGTGAGTCACAAGCAGATGATGAAACACACACACTTTAAATTAATGTCACTGAATATCTTAGTAAACTTAAAGCCTACAGCATTAGAAGTAGTTTTTAACTTTTGTACATGTCACTGAAAATTGCAATGATGCTGTCAAATATATTATTTTAGGCTTGAAAAAAAGTGTGGTTTGTTTGATTATTATTAAATTGCGTGATTTTTAAGTCCAGTAATGGAATATTCCTTCTATGACAAAACCAACACTTTCTAGTATAGTGTCAGCAGATGTTTATTCAAGGGGAAAAGAAAAAATGGCATTACATGTTTGGTTTTCTATAACCACAGACAGGTTATTGGTGAGAAATTATCAATAATAACTTAAGGGAATTAAAGAGTCTACAAAGTAATAGGCAGAAAGGAATGTATTTCACATCTGCAGTGCATCCATGATTTATTCAGGCATGGAAAGGTATAATGAAAATAGAACTTACTTCTGCTGTTTAGATGGTTTATTTGATTTATTTTTCTTTATGCAGAAAATGAGTTTCTTATTATTCTCTTGGTGTGTGAGATGAATTGATAGTAATTTAAATTATATTTCAAATATATAATGGTCAGAATGGACAGGAAAAAAGTAAGTGAAAACATGAAATGGACAACATTAGTGATTTCTTTTTAAAAGTGCCTCAAATATGTTTTTCATGTTTCTCCTGTTCCTAGGTACAAAGAATGCATACAAATATCCCAAGGGTGGGTGTCAAGAGGATGGGGACAGACTCTTGTCAGTGATGCTCAGCAACAGGAGAACATGCAAGGGACACAAACTGAAACAGAAAGTTCCATCCGAACATGAGAAAAACTATTTTATATTGAGGCTGACAAAGCATTGAACAAGCTGTTCAGACCTGCTTTGGAGCCTCCTTCTCTGGAGATATTCAAAACATGCCGGGATGCAATCCTGTGCAGCCTGCACTAGGTGAACTTGCTTTAACAGGGGGGTTGGACTAGGTGATTTCCAGAGGGCCCAATTCCCACAGTTCTACGATTCTGTGATTTTATTAATACAACTGTTTATTCCAAGAGGCTGTTATGTTGAATCTGTTAGAGTACTGCCAAGCAAAAAATTAATAAAACAGCATAAAGCTCAAAACATTTCTGACTGATCCAGTGATTGGATGATTTGTTCATGTACTGTTTGATCTTTTCTGTCTTGTAGTTTATCCAAAAAACAGAACTTTCCATCATCACTTGGACATTTGAAGCTTAAGTCATTATGGAGTCAGAGATGTTGCATTCATTAGGAGTTTTTAAAATAATTTTTTTCCCCCCTGCCTCTAAATTCTGTTGTTCTCACAAGATGACAAAGAAATGCAGGTAAAGATCTTTAAAGGTCAAAGTTTATCTTCTCAGACATGGAATTCAAATATAATAATTCTGCAACCATAGAAACATAGAATGGCTTGGGTTAGATTGGACCTTTAAAGATCATCTAGATCCAACTCCTCTCCCACAGATAGGGATACCTTCCACTAGACCAGGTTGCTGAGAGCCCCATCCAATCTGATTCTGAACACTTACAATGATTTGAACACTTACACAACTTTTCTAGGCAACCTATTACAGTATCTCACCACCTTCACAGTTAATGATTTCTTATATACAATCTAAATGTCCCTTCTTTTAGTTTAAAGCCATTACCCTTTCTCATATCACTACAGACCCTGGTAAAAAGTGTCTTTCCATCTTTCTTGTAACCAACAAGCTTTCCCAGAACCTTTTCTTCAGGATGAATAACCCCACTTCTCGAGCCTTTCGTCATAGGATAGGTGCTACAGCCTTCTGGTAATTTCTGTAGTTGTTCTCTGCACCTACTCTAAGAAGTCCATGCATTTTCTGTACTGAGGACTGCAGAGCTGGACATAGTACTCCAGTTGCAGTCTCACAAGAGAAAGAAAGAGGGGGAAAAATAAGCTCCTGCAATCTGCTGGTCACACTGCTTTTTGTGCAGCCCTGGATACTACTAGCCTTCTGGGCTGAAAGTGCAGATTGCCAGGTCATATCTAAATATCTTAGCTGGCTAAATTCTGAAATGATCATATGAGCTTATAGTGAATACAGTCTCTTGCATTATTTACTTTCATAGTGCTGTGATACAAAATCCATGGCTTTACCATTTTTCTTGGTAGAACAGCTGGAAGAAAGTTTTGTGACACCTGAGTTTGACTTATGTTAAACTAAAATATTTGAGTTCAATAAACAAATTGACATGTTTAAAATATCATCTAAATTTAGGTTTGAGGAGAGCTCTTTCTGTGTAATCTTCAAGCCATTTAAAAACTACACAGTTAACAATAAGGCTAGAAGCCATATAATCAAGTGAATTAGAGTAAAGTGAACTACATGGCTGAGAAAAACAATGAAAATGGATTTTAAAAATTCTGAATCTATTATATTTGTAGATGTGTTCAGGTGGATATAAAGTAGTTCCAATGATATTAAATTGGATACTTTGTAGTCATTCCCTGAAAATAAAAATTACTACTTTTTGAATATTAATATAATGTTTTCTTCTATATATTTTTCCTCCCTCCTGCAATATACATCTGTATTCAAAGATATTCAGGTTGTCAGTAAATGGATTTGAAAGTAATTGGTATCAGTTACCAGCAGTCTCAATTCACAATATATTTATGCTTTTTTCTTGGCTTTCTCCTTGGTGACATGACTCCCTAGAATATTGTCTGACTTTTTCCTTTTACATACTTCTCTTTCTCCCAAAAGACAAATTCTGAAACTAAAGGAAAAAAGTCAGGCTGGCTACAGAAGCATTAGGTCTTTGGGGATTTCTCCCTGAAGTAACGTGTTCCCATAAGACTCATGCAGCAGATGTGTCTGGTTCCTAATTTCATCCTGCTCCCTCCATCACTCTCAGAAGAAATAATGCTGCAACTACTAGACATAACATGGAAGGACAGCATCACAGTAGTCAAAGGAATACTTAACATTCCAGGCAAATAAGAATCTGAACCGTATCCAAAGGCATTTTTTGGGTCTTTTAGGAATTTGTTTCATCTCACCTGAGTACCTTCAGACAAATGGCTTGAAATGAGGGAACTGTACTATCCCATCAGCAAACATTTTCAAGCGTCTTTTAGCCAGATTTTTTCTTCATCTCTTGCAGACAATATTCAGCTTTGTAAGTGGTCCAATTATTGAAATAAGACTGTTTAAACACTTTTTATGAATACTAGTGACAGAATCTTAACCTGTGAGAGGACTTGAATGAAAGTGTAACTTTTATCATTGAGATCCAGATGTTCATTTTCTTTCCTATAATTATCAAGGAGGCTGTGCCTGCATAAGGCTTTGTAACTATAGAGAGAAGTTTTGTATTACATATAATATCTATGTCTGCCTATAGGCTCATACACGCCATTAGGGAACAAAACACACTTCAGGTATAAAAAGCAAATCTCTTGTTATCTCTGTCAGCTCTCATAAGTAACTTTTATAATTCTTTTTGTCCTTTTAAATTTTTTTTATTATTTATATATGTATAAAAATTATATTTTTTATTCTTTTTTATTGTTATGACATACATGGACACCTCAAGATATAGAATATCATTATAAAGAGAAGGTTGGCATAGATTACTAATAAGCTTCCCTACATTTCCCTGTGCTGTGTAGCTTGAAAATATGAAGTGCAGGGATACCATATTGCCAATGTAAATTAGGAAGTAAGAATCAGGTTTTTTTATTTTCAGCAACTGCATTATCTACCCACTCAAAACAATTTCATAGAAAAAAATAGAACGTGCATAATGCAATTGCCACAATGTTGGGGCCTTTAAACATCTTTAACTCTGTGAAGGAAATGAAAGTGTGGTAGATACCTAAAGGATTATAAAATATACAAAGTCCTGCTTTGTAATTTTATTAAAGACAGGTTTATGTTACCTGTTTGTATTTCAAATTCAAATTCTAAAACAGAAGTTTAATATCCATCTATTTGGACATAAAAGTTCAAAAAGACACTGTTTATTAAAAAAAAAAAAAGTCAATTACCCCTTAATTCATGAGAAAGAAACCTAGAGCAGAGCATACAGGAACTGTTAATTCAGAATGTTCTTTTTGCTGCTATGATTCTAACCCAGGAGAATATTAAATGATATAATGAAGTAATGGAAAGGATGAGGATGTTAAAAGGGCTGTGACAGAAACCAAGAAAGACTGACGATGCAATTACGCTTCTTCTAGGCCATGCAATAGTAATGTGATAAGGGCCTGCATAGTTCAACAGTAAGGATGAAGAGGCTAACAATAATTCTCAATTAAAGTAGGTCTTTGTGCTGGTAAGATACACTGCATCTCATTGATTAGAATGCCAAGAAAGCTCTACACTGTGTCACGCTGTTTGTAAAAGAAAATGCTAAAAGAGAGGTATTCAAATGCTATTTAATGAGAAGTGAGAAAGCTAAAGAATTGAGGAAAAAAGAATTGAGCAAATGTTAAGTTTAACACCACCAATATCTTACTAACAACTGTAATGTACTAAATATTTATGGAAGAATTAGCAAGAGAGAGTAGCAAGGCTATTTATGGAAGATTAGCAAGGCTCCTTGAAAATACCTCCATTGTTCCTCACAGAAAAAAATTCACATTTAGCACCTGCCTTCGTCTCCAATAATATTTGATTTTGAGTATTTTTCATGTAATAGGTAGTGTGCTCAATTGACCATTTACTTCCTGTGCCTTTTATTATGTGTTATGATTCTTAAAACTGAAGTCTCTGGTTGAGCTGATCCAGAATGTACTGTGCTGGCTGACTAGTGAAATTGATGTAGCTTGAATTATATTTTTCCTGATTTATTTTGATGAAACTGAGTACAGAGTTAAATCTGTAGTCCTTGCTACAGAGTAAACTTGGCCATATGTCTTGTAAGGTTTTCACAGTCATCATAAAACAGTTAAGGAATCAGAATTCTTTTAATTTTGCATCAAAAGCTATATTACACCATAAGGAGCTGTCATGGTTTAACCCCAATAAATAACTAAGTCATAGCTAAGAATTTTCACAGAGAGAACCTAAGGCCCAGGCAGTCACTTGCTCACTCCATCTACAGTGGGATAGGGGAAAGAACTGGGAGAGTAAATGTGAAAGAATTCATGGTCTGAGATTGAGATAGTTTAATAGGTAATGAAAAAGCCATGCACACAAGCAAAGCAAAACAAGGAATTCATTCACCACTTCTCATGGGCAAGCAGGTGTTTAGTCATCTCCTGGAGACCAAGGCTCTGTTGTGCATAATGGTGACTTGGAAAGAAAAATTTTATCACTCAAAACATCACTATCTTCCTACTTCTTGTCCCAGCTTTATATATGAACACAGTGTCATACGGTATGGAATATCCCTCTGGTCAACTGGAGTCAGCTGTATCCCCTCCCAGATATTTGTGCGCCCCCAGCCTGCTCTCTGGTGGGATAGGGTGAGAAACAAAAAAGTCCTTCACTCTGTGCAAGCACTGCTCAGTAATACTTAAAACACCCCTGAGTTATCTCCACTGTTTTAGGTACAAATCCAAAACATATCTCCATATCAGCTGCTTTGAAGAAAAATCTGCTCCAGCCAAAACTGCCACAGAAGCAATATTCTACTTTCTGTAATATTAATGTAAAAAAATTCCTCAGTTTACTATCCTTTCTTACAATAAAATTTGGAGACGTTTTCATTATTTTAAACAAAGCTTATTTAATAGATTGAGGGTTTTTTCCTAAAGGTGATGCTACCATTACTTGATTTATTGATGCATAAGTCTTCAAATTCAACATTGCTTAATATTTTTTTTTGCATTGTTGTCACAAACAAAATAAGTATTGACCAGTTTTGGACAAGTACTTCTGAATGACCTGCAATTCATCTTCAAGTGGGAAGAGAGTTTGTCATTCAAGAGGATCAAGACTAGGGCCCTGAAGAATATCATGATCGCCTTTTAACACTTGTGTTCACTGGTAAGTATCATAGTCTTGCTTATCTTGCTATAATGACTTCTGGTTTCTTATATTTATTGTATTTTATGAAAAAGATTTTTTTGCACTGAGAAAACAGTATTTAATAATGTGTAGTACTGAAATGTAATACTGTAATATTGTATCAAAATGCATAATGCATCTCAATTTTTCATACTTATGCAGCTTACTGTAGATTTACAGTTTTAATTGACTGAAGATTATTACCTTCTGATATTTCTTTGGCAGTCTGGAACTGAGTTTGGTCTTATTCTAGTTTTAATATTTATTTACACTTATGTCCTCAAAGCTGGGAATTGTGGGTGTTAATCCAAGACTTTGGGTACTTTCCCCATAAATTAAGATAGAAGTCCAAGACATAAATAAGATTGTGCCTATAGATATAGCAGACTCTACCCATATCACCAATAATCTGAAGAAAATAGGGAAATAAGTGGCAGGGGAGGCTGGGGTGGGACAAAGAAATGTGCCCAGAACCCTGATAAAACCAAGCTTCTGTAGATCAAAGCTATTTAATGATATTATTCACTGACCTACCTCAAATGAAGTCTATGAAAAACTGTAATGATTAGTTATAGTCAGTGTATTTGCACCTTCAGTAAATACAAACTGTGAGATGATGAAGACTGTACAGCTTGTCTTTCGCACGGTTTTGAGACAGTTGATGTGTCTTGGAAGTGTGCACACAATGTTTTCTGCATTTCTAAATATCTACACGAATGTATTCAATTTTCAGCAGCACCTGCCATTGTTGCAAACACTGTTTTACAAATAGTGAAAATAATTGTCTGGATTGTTGATTTTTGCCTCATAAATATCATCAGCCAATTGGCTGAGCTCAGTTGTCTTGGGTTGTCCCTGAAAGAGGTTTGAATTACCTTGTTCCTTCAGAATCAGATATGACCCAACAGTTTTGGGGGCGTATTGAAAATCGCTTATTACCGTGTAGAATCCTTTGATTGAGGGAAAGGAGGACCTGTTCCTTTTCTCTAAAGTCAAGTAGAAGGGGACAGATCCTCGCTTATTCATATACAAAAAATATTATAGAAGATGATTAACTACTCATGCTTTGGATCAGTGTTCTCAGGTCTGGCTTTTCCATATATTAATTCATACCTGCATTTCACTCAAAGGTAAACTGAGTATTTTCCTCACTAAGAAACAAGAGATAGGGTGAGTTTTCACCTGTGAAAGGAATGAGGACAAAATCTGTTCCAGATCTCCTCTTATCTCAAATTGTTTTCCAAAAGCCTTGTCTTGGGTTACATGAAAGTTGTAACCAAGGAATGTATTCCATCACCATCTCCATCACCTCTCCATGAATTGTTGATGATGGGTCATTCACAACAGCTGGCCACTGCACCCCCCACCCTCCAGGTTAAAGCTGGGCATTAGATAAGGAAGAAAGAGAGAAAACCCTGGAAGGCAAGTGATGCATTTTTATCTTCATATCAATGACTCAGCCCTGATAACACCCTCTGAGAAGCAGCAGCCATTGGGGGGAGGGGGGGGAGGGGGAGGTGTCTTCGCTAATGGCCCATCAAGGCCACCTGGAATGATTAATAAATTACATCATCCCATTGTGATATGCCCTGCCCTGAGGGGAAGAACTGAACCATCCCTACACGTATAAAAGCGGGCTGGGGAGACCCCACAAGACACCGACTTCCATGGGATCCCCAGAGGAGAAGAATTCCACAAGCACCACTGAATCTCCAGAGACAGACTGGATTTTCCCCTCAGGATCATCACTCCAACAGGACTGTTAACTGGACTGCTATCACCACCCTGACCAGCACGGTGTCAGGTTGTATTCTGACCTTGTCAGTTTAGTCTGGTGTTTCTGTATTACTGCTTTTAAATTTCTCCTATTAAAGTAGTTCTGACTTGGAATCCCTTGCAATATATTTGTATGGGGTTAATTCCTACTCTGGTTTGTTTCCAAACTAGCACAAGCCTGAAGGTTCCATAATCATAAATGCTGTGTCTAAAGCCCATATATCTTCAGACACCACAAGAAGCTCCAAATTTAAATCTGGTGGTCTGAGGACCTACGAGATGAGCAAACCTTGGATCTGGTAAATATCTATGTAAAAAGTGTGCTTTACTGATAAGCTTTATAGATCTTTAGGAAGCAGAAAGTAGGATAGCAAGGCATGCAACATAATTTCAACAAAATGGCAAGCAAAAATATATAAAGTCACAGGTATGTGGTTGGAAGACAGGAGCCAACCCACAGCTACCATTTGCCACAGCTGTGTGTTCTAGGTGAAGCTGCACAAAACCTTTCAGAGGACCTTTTCCGTGTGAGATGAGGGCTAACATTGTGTGTAAATACTCTTTGATTACTCAGGCAAATGCTTAGAAACATGAACCCTCAGACACTGGAAAACTCTCAAGAAAAAAAAATTCCAAAAAACTTAACGTTCGAGAGTTCCTCCAGTATGGTGCAGGTACATAACTGATGTAGTTGGGAGAGATCTGGGAAAGAAAAAGGGAAAGATTTAAGCCTGTACATGTTGACTAATGCACCAAGCAGTTTCTGCTCTTCAAGCAATGAGTATCATTAGAACATGTTGAAATGAAGGAATCATGCTTGCACAGACTCCTTTCTTGTCCATATTTTTCACATAGAAAGGGATGTATGGGTTTTTCAAGAGCATCCTGGGGCATTGCAAAAACCTTTTGGTGTTGCTTAGCTGCTATGATTTTTTTTTTTTTTTCAGCAGATGTAACAGTGTTTGGGAAGTAACTAAAAAAATCAAAGAGTAGTGTACTCCTTAATTAATGTCTTTGTATGGTAGTCTTTACTGCCTAGAGGGAATACCATAGTTATAGATTATGGAAGACTAGAGGGCTTAGAGGATGGTGTTGCTCACCTCAGCAACAATCAGACTTGAAAGGTACATGCTTTCCAATAACAATATTTGAGTTCATGACCTCCACAGAGGAATAGTGGTCCTCTCCAAAGGCACAAAGAAGCTTCTGAAGGTCATTTGCAGGCACCAGTTATTTACAGAGGCCTTTAAATGCAAGCCTGCAAATCCTTAATTTCCTGTGTATTCAGGTAGCCAGTAGATGCCTATCAACATTAATTCTATTAGGAATTTCAGCATTTAGGAAGACTAGTTCAAGCCATGTTTCAGGGTTTATGGCCATTTACAAAATAAGTATGAGATCCAAAAAATACATGATAAAGTTATCCAAATCATTGCTCTCTGCATGTGCAGCCACTATGATCAGCTGGCCTCTCTGTCCATGATCATGGCCTGAGCTCATAAGGATTTTTTACTTAAAACCCTTTTTGCAGAACTTAGATGATGGCAGAGGTGCTACCTTTTGATTCTTCAATTACAGTAACTATTGCAAACCTGAACACATGCATTGAACTCTAATTTTCCTAAAAAAAAAAAAATTAAACACAAATTGTTGCTATATAACTACTAAATTTATATGAGACAGAAAAAAAAAGTTTCTATTTTACTCTTTATGTCACATTCTTCCCCATTCTCATATGTGTGGGAGGTCCTCCCAGGGTTGTTGCTGCCGCCTCCTACTCCAGCTCCACCTCGGATGTGGGGGGCTCCTCCCTTGGGGAGGACTCTATAGGCAGGACTGCAGCTTGAGACCAGCACCTTCTTCTAGAAGGGAGGCGTGCTCCAAGCCTTGGACCTACCCACACTTCTAGAAGTCTCGGTTATGTTCGATGTTTTATTAGTTATTGCTCATTGTACCCTCCCCTCCGCTGTTTTAAGTGGACCCTGGATCCCTGTACCCTCCCCTCGCGCGGAACCCCATTGGTTATCCCCTCCAGCTCCTCCTGATTTCCCTTCCCTTTTAACCTGTTGCACCCTTTCAGCCCCTTGGAGTCTCGCTCCAACCCTCTCCCTCCCGGATCCCCGCACCCGACCCCAAAATAAAGGAGACCACGGGGGAGACCCCCTCTCGCCACCCTTTGCCTCTTTGCCTGATCACTTCTGCGCCCTGTCTGCTGTCACCTCGGGCCGCCTCGCCTCTGCGTGACACACCCACGCTTAGCCCTGAAGCAGCCGCACCTGAAGCGAGCCCTCGGGGCTTTTGGAGGTCGGTGCCTCGGCTGAGATCGACCAGGGAGCCAGGCGATATACTACACATATGTAAAGCTCTTCTGAAAACTTTGTTAAAATCAGGCTGAAACAGCAGCATTTATGCCAAGTAAGCCAAGGTCTGAACCTCCAATCATGATAATGTTCTACCAGCAGGTGCTCCTCTCGGTCCAATCAATTATCCAAAGAGGAGAAAGGGGACTGGAGTCTCAAGTCTGGACAGCTAACCCTTTGGAGAAATAGGATAAGTAACTGCTGCTACATCAGCTCAGCCTCTCCGCTTCCCATACTGTCTAGCATGAAAAAAGGTTCAATGAACCCAAGCACTGCAGAACATTTTGCAAATCTCCTTGCTTTATCAGATAAGGTAAATATCTGCAGTTAGGTCATTGCACCAGAAGTGCTCACTGAGTGCAAAGAGGTGTTTTCACTGTAGGAAGAGCAAGAAGGAGTGGGCGAATTGTGCCTTCCACTAGTCGCTATTTAGACTTGAAACAGAACAATCGGAGTGTTCTGTGTGTTTTGTGTTGAAAAAGTTAATTGTTTATTCCTGATGGATGATGATTTAGGAAAAAAAAATTTGTTTCAAAAATCTATTGAAATAGCAGACTATAGGAATACGAGCAAGAGTCAATTATGTATCAGTTTACACAAGAACAAAAGAAAATCCCTGATGTAAACTCAACAATGTGCTTCTGGAATAAACTGCTTTTTTGATACAGAAGTATTTCAGTAGGATGTAAGGATGTAGGAAGTATGGATTATCTTGCAGCTACAAAAACTTTTTTTTGTGTGTGTGGATACTGCTCATTATTGAAATTGTTCACATAAATTTATCTACAAGACCTGTGATATAAATTATAGTAGATAATTTATATGATTAATTATGACTTTCTTGTGCAGCTTGTTTCAGTTTAACTTAAACAAACCAAGGATAGAACAAAATAACTACAATAGCTAATTTCAGCATAAGTACTCCATAAAAAAACTAGACTAATATATTAACAAGTAAATATTTAGTAATGAATCCATCAGTTCCTTAAATTGCTTATTTTTTTAATAATTACACTAGAGTAATCTCCTGAGATAATTTTTCAATACTTTATTGCTCTGAACTCAAAGAAATTGAATACCCTTGGAACCAATCCTGTTCTACATGTTGTAGCCTCATCACATATGAGTGATTTTACATTGTCAGGTTAATTTCAAGACCTGGAAAAGTTGCTTTAATAGCAATAAAAACAATAATAAAAAAGTTATGATTGTTATTAATAATAATATTTTGTATCTAGATGTAAGTATTAGTGCTACAATGTAAAACACAGACATTTGATCTCTTTTTACCTAACTTCATTTTTCACATAATTTAGAAGAACCTTAAATGATTTTTGTTATAATCCATTTAATAACACAGTAATTTCAAAAATGTAATATCTTTAAGTGTTCAGTACCTTATAAGAAAAACATCCTGAACAATTACATTTTTTTTCTTAACGAAATTAAAAATAGCAGAGATCCGACTAGATCAGAACAGAAATGCCAGCTCTACCAGAAGAACAAATAACACAGACAGCAGTGGTTGCTGTGGGCTGAGGTAACTGAAGCACATCTAGTAAACTGTCACTGTCTGGAGGAGTCACACTTGGGGACCTGCCAAACAAAGTCACAGCCTACCCAGGTAACTGAACCAAACATTTGTAACCCAAGGATCTAAAGGTGGCTAATGACATTTGTATGTGAACACATCTGCATGTCAAGTATCAGCTTCTAATGTGTTTAAAGAAAGACAACTTCCCTTTATTAGTGGTTATGGCAGAGAAAAAAAAAAAAAAAGAACTTTTCTGTCAAGCTCCCAAACTCGAATGACGGCTCCTATCAGCATCAAAAATAGCTGCTACAAACTTTGAAATGTTGCAATACCTTCACACTTATCTCACTTATAATTTGAGGCTTTTTTATTTATTTTTTGTTAGCTGACAGGCCCTAGGCAGTACAGAACTTGTGTCTTCTCTAACTTATAGGCAAACCCAGTAAGTCTGATATATTATTTTTTCTAAATAAAATCAACAGAGCCAGAAGAAACAATAATACAAGAGACAGAGTTGCAGGGAAAGTGCAAAGAGAAAAAAAGTTAAACTATGTTCCAGAAGTGGAATGGGAAAATTAATTAGGTTTGAAAAATGGTTGATAAACACTGAAAAATATTTGATAGACTGAAAATGTAATTAGTGATTTTTGTAAACAATTGGACTAATTCCCTTCTCAAAAATACATAATCATGTAGTTAATTTCCATCGTGAAATTCTGATATGATGTATGTAGTGCTTACCCAGGCCTGAGAAAGTGTAGTAGGGTAACAAAAAATATACTAGGTGATGGATTGCGGAGATCAGTTTCTGATGTTGAAAAACAGGTGTCTAATTCCTACCGATTTAGTGTAATTACTCTTTGAATAAATTGCTGTTCCACATGAGAACATTAATCTTTATACTAAACTCATATATTTATTTGGATAAACATGAGTTGCTCACAATACTTCCCACTGGAGTTCACAGAATAATTTTGGCCATTGATGGAAGTAATGTTCATTTCACCTGGTTGTCTGCAACCAACCCACAGAGTTGACCTGTAAAGCTATTTGTTTGACAAGATGAATTGACATTGACATTTCCTTGGGATTTTTGTTTTGTTTTGTTTTGTTTTTTGGTGTTTTTTTGTTTGTTTGTTTGTTTTTTGCAAGGATCTGAACCATTGCAAAGGATAGTCTTATTTTTAAGCTGGATAGATGCAGCCAGAAAGTCATGGTCAATAGCTCTATGTCCAGGTGGAGACCATTTGGTACTAAGAAAATTAAAAGTACAAATTGCTTTTTAAATACTGCTGTGAGGCCATCTTCTTCCTTATTTGCTATCTTCCAAACTACATTTATCCCAATGTGATGAACATTTGAAAATTTAACATCTTTCATGGAAATAATTATAGCTATATATTCTCTCTGCTATCAAGCCTTTTTGAACATTCTGCACTTTGGTATTTCCTTCTGATTTAAAAAAAGTCCTCCAATTATCATAAACACTCTTATTTCTTTTCTACTTGTAAATGCTAGCATCTCTACCTGAGATTTGGAGTCACTTAGCAGTTTACCTGAAAAGACTATATGTTTGTAGATATATTTGAACTTGATTTTCAATGAAAACAAATTACTAATTGCCAGGAAATTAATTCAGTATATTCAGTAATCTTTTTCCACTGCAGTTCTTCATCCAATTACTTATATTGTTCAAATTACTGGATCTTGACAGAATTGCTTAAACAAACAACCCTGGAAATTTCAAAAGCCATTCTTAAGTCATTTTCTTATTAATAATTAATAAATTATGATAGCAAGCAGGATAACTGTAACAGAACAAGTGGTTGTGAGTACCAAAAAAAAGCCAACTAATCATTATTACTGATAGTTATTGTGAGGCAAAAAAAATGAGATAACCTTTGTAGTTCCAGGTTTAGTTTGCAGCTGGAAAAAGAAATTAAAATATTTATTGAAACAAATAGGAGAATTACATTCAAAAAATAAACTTTCTACTTGTAAATATTTTTCAACTTAGTCATGTAAGTTTACTGTAGTCTATTTTAAAATATTCTGGATAGTAATACCTTTGAAAGTCTGTAAAATTTTTCTTACAACATGGACAAAAATAATTCCAAATGTAAAAAGGCTGTCTTTGTTTAGCTTTTCAAGTGTTCATATTGTGAAATTTGAACTGTCAGAAAACATAAGCAAATAATGAATATTGAACAGTTTATTTCTTGAAACATTTTAGAAGACATTACACATGAAGAACTTCATACTATAATCAGATGATTTTTAGCAGAGTTTATTGAGAAATTATACATTTGTTGTGTAGAACTGTAGAAACTACTCCCTTTGTTAATAAATCTAGTTCACAACTTCAGTCAAGAACCAGAAAAATCTTGGGTGGAGTGTTGCCATGCGGTTGGTTTGCCACTTGCTAGGGTTGGAGCCGAGGCCGCTTGGCTATTTGGTCACGCTTACCCTGCCTGTGCTGGGGGCGGGGAGCGCTGCAGCTCCACCTTCGCCCCGGAGCAGCGTTCAAGCAGTGGCTATGGCGAGTTCTGCCGGCTCCTCTAATCGGTGAGCCCGCCCCAGCTTGATGTTCTCTGGCGATCGGCGAGATCAGACTACGAGAGGGATACTTTACATGGATTTGCACGGGGTCCAGAGAAGCCGAACAAACCCAGGGACAAAGTCAAGGTGTACGAGGAAAACAGCGGGATTTTTAAAGGGAGCGGGAGCGGGCAAAACAGCCAGTGGGGGTGCAGCAATTACAATATAACCAATGAAGAACCGAAGAGTTATGAATGTTCTAGAACAAACCCATATACAGAACATGACATAATGTGCAAACTAACCAATAACAGCAAGTATGTAAAATAAAATCAAAGGGAGCTCTTGAGTGAAAGAAAAGTCACCCTGACCACGGAGAGAGTTTCAAGTCCTGAGGTGTTTACTCCACCATTTCTGGGGCTTGGTGGCTGCGGCTTCTGCTATCAACACCGCCACAAAGGAGGAAAGGTCCCTTGGCTGACCTCACAATTAGTTATAAAAAAGAGGAGTCTTGTAGCCATGGGAAATCTATTTTAAAAGTGTTTCTGTACCTAGGATTTATGAATAAATAAATAAATGCAGATATACATTAAAAAAAAATAATAGGAATGGCCTTCATGTCTTTCGCCCCAGCTCTACAGGCAATTCACAACCCAGTAAATTTCCTGAAGTATATAATTAGTAGTCATCAGTAGAGAAAACTTTTCTCTGACACACTTGTCTTTTGTGTTAGAAACTGGGAGCTATTTTTTTATTTGCAAAACATATTTGCAATTACTTTCACTTTGGGTGAGCTGTGACCTATGTGTAAATCACTCAGCAAATAAAATAATAATTTGTGTATTATTTTTCAAATACACATTTTCATGTTCAAGATAGAAATAATTTTTGCAAAATTCAGTTCTGATATTTTTCTTTATTTAATTAAAACAAGTTACTAAATTCAATACTTTTTTTTTTTAATGTTTTCAGAGGAACAATCTATCCATTAATTTTCCACTAATGCTTCCAGTACTATTAGGTTTGGACACAATACATGCCAAGAAATATATGGAAATAGACAATTTGCATATTTATTTTAAAAAAGAAAATATTTTTTATTCATTAACAAAACATGCAGTGTTTCTAATTCATTTAGTGGTAATCTTTTCTCCATTGCTTATCTAGTGTTATGACAGATAAATTGTCATGACATTTTAACATTTCTTTCTGTCCTTCAGCATTTTTCTACCCAAAGAGTGAATTTCAATGAATAACACTGTGTTTCTGAAAAAGATACCTCTTGCCTTCAGGACAAGTTGATTTATAATCCTCTAATACTATAAGAAAGACTGCTATGCGTGAAGTGCTCTGCAATATTTTGTAGAAATTCAATATAAAAATACAACAGCACAAATGACTCAGAAAAGCATAAGTGAAACAGAAAAGATACTTCTTTCAAGTGGAAGATGAAATAATAAAATTTGTTGCCCAATTTAAATAAGTGATCGTGTAGTACTAGAAATTATAGATTAATTAATTGTTATCAGGTAATCTGATAATCCATCTATTTCTAGATACATGTACTTCTTTCTCAAAAGAACAGGAATATACTGATAAGTTGAAAAAAAGTGTGATAGACCACTTATTTTGGAATTAACAAAAGAAAAAAAAAACAACAAAAAGAAAGGAAAGAATGTGCACCTTAGCTGCTGTAGTTATCTTCTACAGCCATGCCTGGAATCATTGAGACAACATACAGATGGTTAGTAGCCTACCACCTGCACTAATTCACTGCTTCACAGGGACTTAATGGTTATGAAGCATTACTGTAATCAAGGATTTATACAATCAGATCATTGTGCTCTTGTGACAACGAAACTTTTGATTCATGATGGCAAACTTTAAAAAGTGTTGTGAAACTATGCAGTGAACACTAATGGAGAAAGTGAGGGGAAAAGCAATGTTTTTGCTTATAAGACAAATACATTTTTCTTTTTAAAGGTCAATCAATGACAGCATGGACTTTTTCTTTTTTGATACCAAGAAACAGCAATAAATTTCTTTCACCATACATGGTGGCTCACGTACACAGCTGGATGAGTTTTAAGTCCAAAAATCACAATAAGTGACCTTCTTTTTAAAATCACCATTGTTTATCTTGACAGAAATCAAGTTTATATGTCAGTTGTCTGGAATTTCAAGAATACTGATACTTCTTATCAAACCCTAATCAGAAAGAATGTATATTAAAATCCTTAATTCTTCAAAATTGTTCTGATATAGGAGTTCAAATATTGTCCATAGTGAGATAGAAATTTCTAAAGTCTAAGCCATACTATGTGTAGTAAGATCAACTTTTAATCAAGATAGGTAAACTTTGAAGAAAGTAATCAAACCAGCTGACATTGTTTGCACATTTGGCCAAATCCTAGAGTGATTACAAACCTACAGAAGATTGACTGTGTCAAGGATGAGTTAAAATTGAGTGAGAACTTAAGGAGATGATTCATATAGACATATTTTTTATCGTTGTTCTGGATTATCATTAAGGACAACTGCTAAAATTGCTTCACATATTGACAGATATGGTGGCTGAACATACAGAGTTTCATCCTGATATAAAGGATAATGTAAGTTCAGAAGGAAAAGGAGGTTGAGAAAGAGACAAAGACTCTTCGGGTACATTGTAACTATGGAGACTGCTAAACCTAAAGCTAATGCTTTGGGAATAAAAAAAATCACCACAATTGCTGTCCTAAGGGGTAAATTTCCTGTCTGTGCGTCACACAGACAAGTTACTCAGGTTAAGTAGTAAGAATTTTTAATTACAGAAGGAAATTAGCATTTACTTGCGCTTGTCCTTAAAACTAAATCTAAAATGCCTAAATGTATTAATTCCAATGTCTTGTTCTGATTGATGGAAATAGTTTTAATGTAATTAGCATAAATGCTAAACCAGACAGTATTTTTACTAAGGCTGGTATTGAATTAAGATGCTTATGTTAGCTGATTCTTGGTTTTGAAACTCTTCAGTTTTCAAAAATACAACAATGGGGAATTTTTGATATTGGAATACATATCATATTGGAATATAGTAAAAAAGGCTGAAATATGGCACAATGAATAACAAAAACCTGCCTAATGTGAGAAACTTGAAGAATATGTTTTACTTCTTAAATGTAATGAAAAAAACCCAACTCTTCCTATGGTGGAAAAGTAGAATAATACAAGACACCTTCGTGGGGCAATATTCTAGCTAATTATGCTGCCACTTATTATGAAAATAATTAACATGGCAGTTAAAAGGTCCTGGCTGGTGCTCTCTGTATTTTTTATACAACACCAGTTAGGAAATTACCTTGTCAATTACAATTAAGATATTAACACAATGCTTTAAGGCCACAAATGTTTTAGCACAGTAGAGTAAGGTAGACACATGTGGTTATAATGTTAAAATATTACTTACTGTTTAGATATAGGTTATTTACATTTTTAACTTCTTGTGAATTTAATTGAGTTTGTGAGCAACAAGATGTCTTAAGTGACATCACGTATGTTATGTATGCCAATGAAAAGAGGTATGTTGCAGTGCCTCTGGGTGTGGCTTGAGACCGGGCCCATTCCCACTGGGCCAGGGCTGGTCCTTCCCCCCCTCCGCGCGGCGCTGGTCCTTTCCCCCCCCCAGCACGGCAGCTGCCAGCTCGGCAGGGGCTGTCTCCGGCCAGAACGCCAGGGGCTGTCCCTGCCCAGGGGGACAGCTCATTGGTTCCCATGCTGGCCGCGGACACCTGACTCACTGGCTGGTGCCCCTGTCAATCATTGTGGTCCTCCGCAGTGATTGGCTCTCCCGACTGCCCTCCGCTCACCTCCATCTTAAAATGCCCTGACCTCCATTTTGGCTTTTTTACCGCATCATGATCCAGTAAATAAAATCCTGCTGGCAATAAGCGGAAAAGAACCCTTTCTCGTCTCTTTGCTTCCCTGCATAAAGTAAACCGCTGTGTGTGAGCTAAGCCTAGATTCTGCGGGAGTTCTGATGCTCGGCTTGCCTCCAGATCGGAGACTACATGAGGCCAAAGTCGCTTCATTTAGGAAAACGGTGCTGACGCAAAAGGCTCCGAGTTACTCACGCTTTATACCCGCGGCAGAGGTACACGAAGAATGACAGCTTGCTTCCATGTTCTTATTCAACTAAGTGAAATTGACTCACAAGAGAAGACCAATGCTGGCAAAGGTACCTTATTTTATGCCATACTTTGAAGGAATGAAAATGGGAAATGAAACATTCCTATAACTTCTCTACTTATGTAAAATCAATTTAGGTCCTACACTGCTGTCTTCTCTGCTTCATCCCGTTCACTTGCACACATAAATACAGGGAGTCTATGGTAAGTGACCCTTGCTGATGGAAGATTAACTCATTCTCAGTTTTGATGCTTTGTGTGTAAGATAATCACCAACTTTTAGACTATTTCAGGAGAAATACTAATCAAAATAGGGCTTATATTTGAAGTCGTGATGCATATGTAACAGATGTGTATCAGAAATGCATACACCAAATATTGCCTGAATGTCATTCAACATATTACATTACAACATATGTAATCTGTTTTCTGATGACTCAGTTTCTGTACTCATTTTGAAGTTTGGATTTGTTTGGATTTTTCACTGTGTTTAAGTAATTTATAGACAAGCCATATCCAATTCCTTGATTATTTAGACTGTTACTAAACTGTGTAAACTACTATTTGAACTATTCTGGGAATTCTAAACCAATTCAAGGACCTTGAGGATATCCTCACTCCAGGAGGTAAGGTATGGAGTTCACCTGAATGAGACCAAGGTCAGCGCCTTTGCTGATAAAAGCTGCTGTGAAGGGAGCTGAAAGCCAGAGCCAACTTCTCCTTTCCTTGGGGGTTGCATTTAAGATTGTACTGCTGGCCCCCACCTATGCTACACTGGAACTACAGCTGTGCCTGGTTTGCCTCCTGACCCTGACTGTGACTCTCTGGTTTGACTTCCTAGCTTGCCTTCAGATTTGCCTCTTCACTGCAGTCTTGCTAGATGAAAACTGGACTGTGTCTGACCTGACCCCTGTTTCTGGACCTGGTCCTAACCCAGGCCTGCTGCACTGCACCCCTGCTCCTTGTTGATGCAGCCATTGCTCCTTCTCACCCTGCTACCATACTCAGATCCCAGCTTACCTCCTTACCCTACCTTACCAGACAACCCTCACTTCCCTTGGCCATTTTGTTCTGTGCTTTCAATCCTCTAAATATGTGCATTCATTTGTCAAAATGTCAAATGGCTTTACATTTAAGCATCCTGATAAAATCTGTATATTGCATATATTTTGGGAGGTTCATAACTCATGGGAACACTTTTCATTTCTCACCGAGGTAAGTGATCTCCCCTCTGTTTCTAGGTGCTCATAATACTGTCGTGCTGTTCTTGCTTATGCTCATGTCCTCTGCTCTGTGATCTCTCTTTTCTGACCCCTCAGGTTCCAGGTCCTCATACTTGCCTGCTCAAACAGTTCAATTTCTGATTTATAGTTTCTTTTACTTTTACAAGGAGTTATGTAGGGGATGAAGATTAGAGTTTCAGCTTCTGAGTGCCATAAAGGAATATAATTGATTACTGAATTTATCCAAAATAACCTTCAGCAAGTTAACACACAATGTCTAGTAGTATCTCAATTGAAGAAAGTGAACTCCTTCTCTCCTTATTTTTATTTTTTCTAGTACTTGTGTATAGTCTTAGGACAATCTTAATTGATCTTAAGATAGAGAAAAAAATAATTTGGGGGTGCCCTCCTTGTTTTCTGAACATTTGTTTGAAATTTCTGTACTTTAATCAAGCAGGACTGGAATTGCTAAGAAAAAAATTTATGAAAAAATACACAATACTGAATGGAAATAAACTCATATTATTTTAGTAAAGAGAAAAAATGAACTTCTCTGTGTAGTCATCTGTTTAACAGTTTTCAATAACTCATCCAAAAATCTGTCAGAATTAGAGCCTGATCTATGGTGTATGTAATAATGTAACATACATATATTTCCCAATGCCTTTTTCTGTCCCTACCAGCAATAGGAGCCTTATATGATGCAGATATTTAATATCCAATTTTACCCAGTCATATCTCAAAGCAGAGAACCTTTGTCCTCAGATCACAGGATTTCTTCTTATAAAAGAACAAAAAAAAAGACAAAGATTTGCCAGTGCTAGCACTACAGCAAACTCAAGAATATCAGGGTGTTTCTACTAGATCCTTTGAGTACTGTGGTTCTTTCATTCACTTAAGGACAGTAAAGCTTATTATTGTTCTCTTAAGTTCAATCAAAATATTTCAAAGACGATAATTCAGTGGGAGTGAGGCAAAAGGACCTTGTCTGAATACCTATTTATTATGCAGAGAGCAGAACTGTGGTGTCATGACTGCTTTATCTGATGAGCTGTATCTTCAGGGAAAAGTTGAAGTCCTATATGGCTTAGGAAAAGGAGACTGAGAATCTTCACTTTCACATGTGGTTCTTAAAGAACTGTGTTAAGTTTCCATACCCAGTTAATGAAGAGATTTTCATGTTTCAGAAGGTTCAGAAGAGCCAACATCTGACCCAACTTCAAAAAATGCACAGGCTGTAGCACTGCCCAATGGTTGCCAACAGAAACAAGAATAATGAAGCAAAATTAATTGAAATGTAAAAACTTTAATCACCTGAAGAACTGTTTTGCTGAGGGTTTTTTGATGGTTTTCTGTTTTTTTGGTTTTTTTTTTTTTTTTTAATGAGCTAGAACTGATTCTGAAACTGAAATCCCTGCTAAGCCTGAGATGGAATTGAACCAAATATGTATTTTCAGCTACCACTTCAGAAGATAAGTATAGCTGAAAGTTTGTGAAGCTGTATACTCAATAATGTTACCTCTAAAAACTCACTGAATATAAATGGACATTGCAGGATTCTTCTTGTCTCTCCTGGTACATGTTTTCCACCCTTCATAAGAGGAATAATTAATCTCTAATTCGTTACCTTTCATTCCTTACTCTTTCAGTGTGTTAGGATTAAGAAGGCAAGAAATTAGGGAAGAACAAAGCAATCATGTCAAAATGCAAGAAGGTATATGCTGACATATGATGAATTTCATACTGAGACCAAAGATGCATTATTTTTCTTCAAGTTTTTAAAAGTTTTAAAGTTTTGCTTTATTAATTACAACCAGAGGGCTCAACTTCTCTTCTGTCCTGTCAGATTCCTAATCTGTTTAATAACTCTTATGCTTTAAAGTTATATTAATCAATTGCTAATATATTATTTAAATTTGCATCATTATCTCTAGTTTCTGAAATTTAAAGAGAAATCTATATTTTATATAGAAAATAAATTTAAATCACATTATCTATACTATGGTAACTATATAACAATTTCTCTAATTCTCACCATGTAATATTTAAGATGCAGTTTTTACATCAGAAAATTAATTTTCAAAACATTGTCAGGGAGAAAAATAAGAGATAACATTATATATTAATGAAAGTCTTTGGAGCAAGAGAGAATAAAATCTGCATAAAAATATCTAATTTTCCCATAGCATTTACTTTATATAATTCAGTATATTTTCTAATTCTCATAATTAAGATTAAAATAACGCTAAGATAAGAAACATGTAGGTCTCTCCCAACTCAGGATATTCTATGATTCTATGATGCTATGATACTGATCAGTATACTTTGAAGACTGGAAGCTAATTTTCTTGGTTTATATTCTCTCCAGAGTTTATTTTTCCACTTATTAGAAAAAAACTTGTTTCTCAGAATCATTTGTGTCTCAATTAAAAGGAGGTACATCTCCATTATCTAGTCATTGGTGTTAACTGTGCCATTAGTTAAAATTTCAGTTGTTTCACTTTTTCCCTTTTCTTCATCTAAATAATTGACCAGAAGAGTGTAAGATTAACATTTCCATATAATTCAGCATTATACAGAGATGTACAGATGTAGAATTGCTGGAGGGGATTATACATCACTGGAGCTTTAAACCAAGACGGGCTTTGCCTGTCTATGCTAGGAGCTGATGACCCTATGTCTACGTGCCTGGTAGGGATCCCATTCCAACCTGATGAATACCCGTTTGGTGGTAAGAAGCCCAAACCTGTCAGTACTTGGGATGAGTGGACAAAGATGTTGTCTCATGCACCAGAGGAGCTCCATGAATTGGAAATGTTGGGGTCCTCACAGGCCATTTATTGTGTCATCTTTCATTATAGGTTGAGTGTCGTGGAACAGATTACCGCCGCAAAAATTATTTCTCTCTATACGAAGGACGTACATCCAGCTGATAGGGCCTACCAGTCTGCCCATTGGTGCAATTTTACTGCACAAACACTATCTAAGTCCATGAGGCATCCTAGAGTGCTGCCAAGGGGAGTGTTCCTCATCCGTGGGAACCGGGCCTGGAATAACATCCCTTCTCATCTCTGAGGAGGGCCCTGCGCCCTCGGACAGCTAACTACACTGACGCCCGAAAAGGCTCAGTTACTAAAATGGAAAGATGCGGCCCAATTGACTCACCAAAAAAAGATCTGTGGAACAATTGGATCCAAACTGTGATTCAAAAATTGAAACATGGTCCAAATCCAAGAAGAAAGTTATTTTGATTTTACTACCATGCGTTGTAGCGGCTAAGGCACTTGGGGATATTTCTCATATAGAGTGCCACCTGGGAAAACAGGCTAACCTAATATCATTAGCCCTCAGCCAGCTCCTCCAGGATGAAGAAGTCACCAGGCATGTCACCCTCCAAAATCGGGTGACCATAGATTTTCTGCTCCTGATGCATGGCCATGGATGTGAAGAATTTGAGGGAGTATGCTGCATGAACCTGTCATCTAACAGCAAAAATGTCCATGCGGAGATTCAAGAGATGCAGGATCACTTTGGGGAGCTCCGTCAGGAGACGGAGGACTGGTTCACCAACCTGTTTAAAAACTTTGGGTTGTCAGGATGGGCTGTTTCTATTGTAAGAACTCTTTTGTGGTTTGTTTGCACAATTCTTCTTATCCTCACAATACTGGGATGCCTAAAAGGGTTTGTGATGCACACCCTAAACTCCTCATTAAAACCAAAAAAAGAGGGGGAGATGTGGCAGTGTGTGTGGCAGAAGCCACAGCCCGGAAGGCTCAGGACTGGTGGGACCAGCCTGAGACTGCCATAGTCTAAGCCACTCTCCTTGGTTAGAGTGAGCTTTTGGTTCACCCCAGCATCCCTTTTAATTATATTTTGCATGTTACAGTTTCATTGGTTAGTTTGTGTATGATTTCATGTTCTGTATAAGGTTAAGTTCTAGAAACTTCGTTTTGGTTTAGTTAGCCATTGGCTATATTGTAATCTTTGTACCCCCATTGGTTGCTTTCCCCTGCTTCTGTCCCTATAAATATCCCTTTGTATCCCATTCCCCTGCCTTTGGTCCCTGGACGTCCTCAGCTCTGCCTGACCTTCGCGTCGCCTCTCCTGCTGCTCCTGGATCCCTGAACCCTCTCCTACCTTTCCTGCTGCTTTCTCCTGTCTGCTGATCAGGAATAAAGAGCTCAATNCCCTGCCTTTGGTCCCTGTACGTCCTCAGCTCTGCCTGACCTTCGCGTCGCCTCTCCTGCTGCTCCTGGATCCCTGAACCCTCTCCTACCTTTCCTGCTGCTTTCTCCTGTCTGCTGATCAGGAATAAAGAGCTCAATTCCACACCAAGGCCCTTCTCTCGAGCCTTTATCCTGCACCTTCAACATTGGCTTGAGGCTCTCTCGCCTCCAGAGGAGCCAGCAAACCAGCAGCTGCCGGAGGAAACCCTGTGTTTGGGGTCACTGCAATTTGCAGCCTCCAATCCACGAGGGTCACTCCCAGAGGATCGCTGAGCAGCCTCGAGCAGGCCCCCGGAGCCAGGGATTATACATCTACATTTGTACCTATTGCTATGTTAGTATTCCTTATTCTAAATGTTTTGAGAATGTTGTCCTGAGTTAAAAGAATGATGAGTTTTTAAAATTATCATCTAATATAAAATAAGACTCCTATGGATCATACAACACTAAAACTATAATGACAAATCTAAGAATATGATTGTCAAGCTTGTAGAATTATAACTAATTAAAGAAACTGATTAAATATGAATGAAAGGATGAATAAAAACAATGTATTTAAAGTGACTACAGTAGAATGTGAAATAGAATTCTTGGCAATTATGTTTTATTAGTATTTTTGTATACATGAAAATACCATTGTCTTTATAATTCACTAGTATCATTGCATGACATAGAAGAATTAACAAAATGATTTAACATTCTAAGTATTATATTAAATAGCATAACAGAGAAAATTTCCAAAGCTATTTTGTTGTATTCTGCTATTTAAAAAAGAGTCTTTAAGCAATTTTACACTGTTAAATTCTAGCCCTGCAACTGTTTGCACAAGTTTAGCTTTACATATTGTGCACTTCAACCATATGCCTCCGAGGATAACCAAAGAAAGAGATTTGAGGCTATAAACCCACACTGTGCACAGGTGGGATTATAATTTATTTCATGATAAGCATGTAAAAGATGGAAAGGAAAAATAAATTTTCAAGGGAGTTTGGTATTAAATGCTAAATTTTGATTCATCTTTATTGATGATGAAACAATAGGCTCACTAGAACCTGGATCTTAATATTACTTTACCAAATAAAATCAACCCTTCTATTTGTATTTTTTAATACAAACACTCTACAATTCTTGTGATGAATGATCTATGAAGTTATATTTGTAATAGTACAACTACTGATGCTTGTAATTATGGTAAATATAGGTAACTGCTTAAAGTAACAATATAAATAACTAAAAACCCCAAACGTCCAAAAAATATAATCTATTGAATTATTAAAAACATAAGGGGGAATTTATAAAATATATGAAAATTGACCATTAGCATAAAAACTTTTAAGCAGCCACATATATCACATTCTTTGTCAGACACATTCAGACACCAGCTATGTTGCATATTAAATGAATGCTGCTAACATAAAAATGTTTTTAAATCGTGTTGTTAGTATTGTTTATTCTTTGTATGTATGTGTAACTCCGTAAGAGTTTCGTACTACTGTGTCCTGTTTGGCTGGATTTCTAAATCAATAACTTTTCTCAAATGTCTCAGCAACTTGAAAAAGATCACTATTACTGAAATATTTTCTCCAGAAGAGGCTAATCTAAAAGTAACTCTACCATTTCTTTTGACTTTGATTTTTCTTCTAGCAGGAAACAAGCTACGGGAATCAGTTTGTTGGCATAAATGTCACATAATTATTCTGTAACAGATTACTGAGATGAAAATAAATATATATTGTGATAAGGAAAGACAAGATTATGCAGTACAAGAGAAAAAAAACGTAGGATTCACCTTTTTGTATGTGCACCTCAGTAGTGTGTAGACGGTATATTATGCTAAGCATATAAGTTTGCAGTCTTTCCTGCCTTCGTTATATTATTTCATTAGCAATAAACTAAAGCTGGAAATTTCTAGAGAACCCAGACTCCATAGCACACCCATAGTATAGATAATGGTGCCACATTGCCTGAGCCATGTGCACACTTGATTTCTTTTTACCTGGCTAGTTTCTCCTGTTTTATGAACACTAAATTTAGAATAAGATCTTGAGCAGCAATTATGCAAACATCATAAATTCTATTCTCTATTTCTATCCTTGTTTCTTTGTTTAAAGATCCTACATTCCATTATCAAAGACAATGCTGAGGTCAAGCTGGGAACATTCATCATAATTACCTGCCTAGCAGCTAAACTAGGATTAAAAAAATCAGTTTTCTACTCAATCTTTCCATAAGTACATATTCTCCTGAAAGATGTAAAATAGCAGGTTATGTCAAAGGATCTTTCTGAAAGAAATTGTTCACAAAGTAAACACTTTAAAGAGGATTCAAATTTTATTCAAGGTAAAAGGTAAATGTAACTAAAATTATTTATTAAATGGAAAAAAATATTCTAGATACACATATCTAGACTATGTGTGCTTAAATTATATTTTTTCTTCTTCAAGCTGAAAAAAATTGGCTGCCTTTATATATATACGTAATTGTAGTATAATATACTACAATCAGATAACTCAGTTCTAGAGTAATTCAACATGCTTAGTCTCCTTGAGCTGCTTTGGGAAGAGTTCCCCTTAATTATTAGAATGAGATTTAAAAGTCTACAGATTCATTTGTATTATGCAGCTGATTTCCAAACGAGCTATGATTTAGGTAAATGTTCAAGGAGAAGTTAGTACCAGGAAGCTTAACACTGGTGTGTCAGGTGATATAGGCCTTAGTATAACAAGGACTTAAGACTGTAGCGTGAATTACTTATGCTGTGTAATACTTACAGTAATTTTTATACCTGTGGGGAAAAGAGTGAGAGATGTGAACTAGAAAGGTCTTGATTTTGTGCATAGTGTCTTGGATATGCAATATTTTGTCTGAATGTAAAATGAATTCTCGTGCCACTCTCTGTAAATGTTTTTTTTTTTCCTATGGTGATAGATAAAACAAATAAAAGTTTAGCTGTGATAGAAAAATACGAGCACAAAAGAAAAGTTGCACAGTACTACTAAAATTAAGTTACAACTTTCTGTCGGTTTTTAGCCTATCCAGCAGAGGTATTAAAAGATTCAGTGTAGACAGGCCATAGACAGATGTGTACAAAGAAGTTGTTACTGCAACAGCTTCATATTTACAACATTAATATGAGAGCAGCAATAACAGTAATGCATCTTACAAGTATATACAAACAGAAATTCTCATGAAAATTTGAGTTGCTAAAACTCCCAATTCTCAGTGAAATTTCACACTAAATCTCTGTGTAGATCTGGAGAAAGATAGGAAAGTAGATTTCCTATGAAGTCTTAATGTAACTTTATGACTCCACTTTCAAAATTCAAGAATTTTTTTTTTACATGAACATAGATCTAATTGAAATTTCTATGTTATGTTTAGATTCAAACAAGCTTAGACCTCGCTTAGAGGTATGAAATGATGCAGATAAAATTAAGGCAAATTTATTTCCCAAAATACATTGGTTATTTGATTTCATTGAACTTTGGATGAGTTCACACTGTAGACCTGAACAGAATTTGTAGCTAAGTGCTTGACAACACCTAAGAGGTGGTTAAGTGTCATACAAGGAGCAATGGTACTGGAACAACTAGAATCAGTCAAGAGAATCTCCATGCAGGAGATACTGGTTTTGAGACATTTTATGAATCTGGATACTGAGGAAGCATATTGGCCCCAGTAGAATCAGTAGGGTAAAGATAGAGATGAATGTCATCAAAATAATAGTGATGAATTAGTCTATTTCATTGGAAGATTGAAGCCAATGATGGATGGATCATAGGATCAGTTTTGTGAGCAGGTAATCTCTCATGGAAGGCAGATCTATAGGACAGATAGACTATAATTTATAGGTAATTTTAAGCCTACAGTCTCTTATATATTCACTGAACCCTGAAATAAGACTTGCATGAATAAAATTAAAAAAGGAAATATTCTGAGTATGGAAAAAATATAGATTTTTAAAAAGATTACGGATATATCATTGCCCAGTAAATTCACTGAAAAAATTAATAACATTTACAGGTTTATAACTCACAATAAAGTATGTGCTATTCCTTATGGGTGAATAAGATTTAACACTCTTGGTTAAAGAGGGTGCATATATGTAAATCTTATTTTGCACAAAAGTGACCGATGAATAGATATTTATATGAGATTAAGCTTTCATCACCTTCTTTTGACAACACAGCACACTGGCAACTATATTTAAATTATGTACTGCATTTTATCCCAAAGTGTTATTATTAAAACTGTCTGCAAGACGTGATAAAAATAAAAGAAAAAAAATGCCTCACCCATTGCATGAGAGCATATCTGATTCTAACCATACATGTAATCTGTTTGTTATTAACATTTTACATATGGTATTATTGAGACAATAATTATTATTTTTATTATTATTATTGAGACACCATTTTAAAATAATGTTAGCTTATAATACATCTTTATCATAAAGTAGCTAAAAACACTAAATAACTTTTCTTATAAAATTACAGATTATTTAAGTCTAAACAAAAGATTTCTGGAGTTTATAGCAATATTTATTAAAGCATATCTAAAGTTACAAAAATAAGATCAGCTTATGCATTCAGTGCTTTTAGACAGTGATGATTTGAATTCAGGTGTATATCAATATGTAACAGTGATATATTTAACTACTTTCCCTATTATAATTACTGTCAACTATTAATACATGACTGTGATAACTACATGAATGCATAATTTGGGGACACTGAAAAATTTTTTTCAGTGCTTCATGACAGGAACTAGGACTCAGCTTCTGGGAATGTCTGCACAATAGCATACAGTCAGATACATAACGTCTCAACAAGCTGATTTGTGCTTCAGAAGTACTTTAGCCATGATGATGCATGGTATGGTATGGTACAGGGTTACCTTATAGGCTCAATGTGGTCAAAAGATTGAGTATCTTCATTCAGTATGTGGTATGCAGACGATACATGTAAGGAAGAGGTTTTGTAAGCTGAACACAAGAATCTGAGAAGACCAAGGACATTAACTTGCTTTGTTTGTGGATAGACTACAAAGCTTGCTACATTTTGTTGGGAACACTACAGTCCTGGTATTATAATCAGAGTGCACATTAGTAACATGATCAGAGTACTGTCTTTTTGTCAGATTCTCACACTTCCTTCTCATAAAATTGAGGTAATAGAAGACATAGCTTCTGTTATATGAAAGGAGCTGTTTCATGTTTTCTTACTTTAGTGCTTCTACTTTAAAATAAAGATGTCTTATATACCTATTTGGCAAACTTGGGGGAGATGTGAGGAAAGTCTCTCTACTTCTTGAACAAATTTGAGCATTAAAAAAAAGATTCAAGTCCTGTGAAGTCAAGTTGAGCTCTATTAAACAAAAAAACCCAAATTTAACAGTCTTCACACAAACAATTGAACTGCTTAAATATATCTTCAATGACTCCAAACATCTCTTTTCATAAGATTTTGACTATGAGAACACTGGGATTATAAGAATTGTGACTACACCTACTAGCATTTGAAATAATTATCCTAAAGGTTTTTTTATACTTATTCAAGTAGGGACAAAAAGTAAATTCATAGTTTTGTTCCCCCTGTAATGATACAGTTACCTGATGTACCTATTTGGAAAACAGAGATGATTAACTGATTTGAAAAATCTCTGTAACTTGAGGTTGAAAACTTCCAGCTATAATTTTAAATTTAGTATATACATCATACCCCTATATCCTGTGACTTTGCAGTTCTTTGTGAGTTTCTGCTAGGATACACTGACAGAATGTAGGATTAAATACACTGAATGACCAAAATAACCAAGAAGTAAATCAAGAAGTAGATCAAGAAAAATATTTCATTTTAAAACACTTTAGTAATCTGTTTTCTGCTGTGTGGAGTCTAAAAGACAAAGACAGGCAATATGTTCATTGCCTGGAGGATGAGCAAGACTCTTGTGACATTCACCTGTGACCTTTCTGGATGAGAGATAATAGATCTCCAGACTTAAAGAGCACCTTTCAGATAAAAAAATAAAGGCTGGATAATATTCAGGGTTTAAAAAGTGTTACCATTTCTTTTTTCATCTTTTGTCTTTATATATTATTTGAATAACAAGTGTGACAGTGTTTTTGATACTTAAGCTATTACCTTTGTGTAAGAAATAGGGAGAAATAAAACTCTAAGAGGATTAATATATAATTAAGATGTTGCCTTAGGTTTTAACCCTTATATTTTTCAAATTCTGTATTGCCTGGTGTGTATACTTCATAGCCTGTTAGCTGTTCTCTGAGTTTGCTGTTCAAGGACACTTAGACTGCCCAGGCCCAAGCTTCTAAAGGAGGGCGGGGGGAGATTGCAAAGTTTTAGTTGGTGAATTTATGCTGATATGCAAATGGACCAAACCTGTAAAGGTGTGAAGAACTCGTGACTCGTCGTCCATTTTGGGTGATGCCCCTAGGGGGGCTTTGCCTGCCCTAAATGTACCTTTGAAGGCCTTTTGAATAAATACCCAGCTTTTATTCCCTTACTCCTGACTAGTCTCAGTTTTTGGGCTGAGACTTTTTTTCAGGCAACAGTTTTTTGGCACCTCCAGAAGGGACGGCAAGGGCTTCTGAACAATCCTCTGGGGCTCAGAACATCCAGCCCAGGAGGCAGAGGAGCCCCAATTCAGCTATTTGCCAAAGTCTTTCAAACTTCTGGTGGGTAGAGATCCATTAGAAAAATTAGAAGCAGAAACTGAAATTTGTAAAGGGGGAAGGATAGCACATAATTTAGTGTGGCTTACTGTACTAGATGCCTTGTTTTGCATTTCTGTGAATGAGAACAGTCAAGAAGTTTTTGCTTTTGAGTGTGGAAATCTTGAAAGAGAGAAAAGGAGACAACTTGTCAGGACAGTCACACTCCAGGATTTCAAGAACAGCCCAGCTACATTCAGAATCCAGCTGGCGAAAGAACTGAAGGACTGCAGGAGGCAGAAGTCAAGAATTGCTGCATCTGACAAGTGCATCCAACTCACTGTGGGTGTGTTAAACTTTTTGGGACTGACTGAATGTATAGTCTTGAAAGAAAAAGCACAAATTGCCAAGGAAGCAGTGGTTTGTTTGGGGCTTGAAA
>VZRZ01001405.1:0-72033 GCA_013398175.1 Climacteris rufus
GCCCAGCCGCCCCCGGGGGGCCCGCGGGTGCCGGGGGCTGGCCCCGGTAGCCCCGCTCCTCACGCCCCTGCCGCGGCCGCGCCCCCCGGGGCCCCTCTGTGCCCGCACCCTCCCCATGGCCGCGCTGGGGCTCCCTCCGCTGCCCGCCCCTCTGCTGTCCCCGCAAACAGGAGTGAATGTCCTGCAGCAGGGACAGACCATCCCGTACTGCATCTGAACTGTGGGACTTGTTGGGTTTCATGTCTGAGGCAGTTCGTTTCATTACCCGTTGCATTTGTGGCACTGCTGTCACACTCATTTTTATGGCTTTCCTTTGCGCTTTGAGTTAATAAGTAACTGGTGATGTCACCTGCTTTTGTTTCTGCTGAGTGAAAACCTGGTAACCTTTATTCACAGGCCAGGCTTCAAGAGACTTGAAGCGTTTGCCTGCATGCAGCAGAGCTAGGATATCTGGATCATACAGTGGGCTACTTTAGGTGTAAGATTGCAAGTTACAGATAGGTTTTATTTCTCCTAATGAAATAGGAAAATGCTTTGCAACATAGCAATAGTAAGGAGAGCAGTAGCAAGGCTCTCTGCTGCACTTCTTTTCTCCCTCTGATGATCAGGACAAGACAATGGGGCTATGATAAACATGATATGTCTAGATTCTGCTTTATAGCTTTATCCTTGCTCTCTCAGTCTCTGACTAGTAAATAATTTATATACTTAACTGCTGTGAGAATTGTTATCTTCTGTTATTCTCCTTGCTCTCAAGTCTTCTAGCTGTTGTAAGAGCAGCAATATTCTCTAGTACAACTTTTTTCCCCCTTGGGATCTTGCGTTGATTGCCTAAAACTGACTTTTATTACCAATTTTCTAGTAATGCTGATGGATAATGATATAGACAGCTGGTTTGTCTGCCTGATTTACACTTAGATATTTTTCTTTCTGTATATAAGCACTAAAAGGCTTTAATTTTTTCTCTGAATGAAAGTAAATTTTGCCAAACTCTCCTGTTTGCACGTTTTACACTCAGCAGCAGCCCAGTAAATTGCTGATGTACTCTCTTGTGGCCTGAAGGCTAAAAGGAGTGCTGACAGAGTTGTTCAATGGTCCGCTGTTTTTCATAAAGAAATGGGAGATTCAGAAAAAAGTGCTGAGGAGACCACATTTGAAAGTGAGTTAAACAAGCAGGACTTGGCAGATGGGAAGAAATCTGGCATATCCAGAGCAGGGCTAGACTTGAAGGAGATGCCTCATCCTGGAATGGTTAGTATGAAGTTCCTTGTGGCAGATATCTCCAAGATAGCCAAAAGTTGCAGCTGTATTTTAGACCAGTGCTACCCCCCAGGTCAGAAAGAGCAGAGTGTGCAGCCTGGGAGGCTCATAGTGCAGTGCTGAGAGAAGTCAGGATTGAAAGTTCTGGAACAACTGCGTTCCCTCATGTGGAATGAGGAAAATTAAAGGAATAACACAAACTCTCCTGAAAGAAAGACAAAGTGTCTTCTTTTTCTTCTTTTTCCAAAGCTGGCTAAAGCTTTTCTACAAAAAATAGGAAATTTTGCTGTGAACCAAAAAATAAAATCCTGCAGCAGTAGTACAATGTACAGATGATTTTTTAATCTCTTGCTTATTGCTAGTACTGATAGCAATGCAGTTAAGTTCTGCATTAATAGGTCCTTATTTTTACATATCCTGAAATAGTGGACAGAACTGATTATCACTCTGCAGTGGATATAAAAGCTGATAGGTGATGTCATCTAAGCACACTTACACAGTTAATGGTGGGGCAGAGACAGCTTAAAATATTAGTTATGTTCTGTTTCTAAAGTCAAACTGTAGGCTGCATTTTGATCATTATTTAACATGATGTATTTTATGCAGTTGAAGTGTCAGTCACAGGGTTCATGAAGGCAAGAACTGCATTTATGAGGCTTACACATTTAAGCATCTTTTTTTCTGGAAAGAAGAGAAGTGTAGGAGACAAAATAGAAAGAAAGTGCTGTCATCTCACCGAATTTGTTTACATGTTGCCAAATAAATACCCATTTGCTTTAATTCTGCAAGTATTTTGAATAAATAAGACAATTCTCTGAGAAATCTCTTAATGTCCAAATTTACTGAGCATTTCCGAGAAGCTCCTGTATATAAAGATTCTGTGTGGCAGCAAAATTGCCAAAAATCATTTTAGTTTTGTAATAACTGAAAGCATATACCTGAATGAACACATTTCTCCATTCTGTGGCTTTTGAGAACATGTCTAAGATAAAGGCAATTTGAAAGAAAAAGGAGCTTTGCTGAAATTCACAGCTTGTAGCACTGGCCACTGAAACAAGGAAAACCTGAATTAAATCCTGACTGAGTTCTTAGAAATTATGAAACTGATGTGGATCTGGTACCATGTTTGAAGTCAGTGTCTTGATTTAATATGACTAGGGGAAAAATATACTGTCTTGGTCAGTCATTGGCAGAAGAATTCTGATTGCTAACTTCCTTTTTTTCCCCCACTAGATTTGTCACAGCAATTCTTTTTCTCACTATCTCAGTTTTCAGTATCAGAAGGCTTAACTCTTTCTGATTTAGGAAATCTGTCTCAAAAAAGGAGAAGAAAATCAACATTCAGAGAAATGCATGCCTTTGTCATTGTGAACCTGCACAAAAGTCTTCTGGATCAGCCAACTCATGAAACCCAGAATCTGCAGTCAAAGTAGCCAGGTTACCCCCTTGAGCCTCTTCTGAGTCCTTAAATTCAAAATTTGCTTTGGCACAGTGCCTGAATGCCATCACAAAAATGTGCACAGTGGACTTGGCAAGATCTTTCTTTAACTAGAACCCAGATATCAACACAAGTGGAAATGTTCATACCCTCTTTCAGCCTAAAGCATTTTCCAGATAGGAATTAATTTATAATGAAAACTGTGATAGTCTTAATTTTTAGAAGATAAATGATTACTAATTAGTTACAATAATTTGAAATTTTATAGCTTTTTTCTCTATGGATCTCAAAACACTTGGCTAAGATGGGTAAGTATTATTATCTAATTTTTCACAGGAGATAACTGAGACAGCCAGAGGTGAAATGGCTGATACAAGGTGTACATGTCATTGCTGGGTTTGGAATTAGAATTCAGGTCTCTCAACACTCCACTATCTGTTTATGCAAATAGTCTATAACTATTTCTTCAACTTCAGTGATATCAGTTGTGTTACCCCATTAAAAACTCATGAATTTCATTTAAATATATTGAGATATATTGCAATAGTTTGCTTTTCATTTGTTTTCTAAATGTAAAACTTTCTGCTTGTCTATTTTTGAGTTTTTCTCAGCACTCCTGAGGGATAAAACCTCATTTGTAATTCTTAGCTGAAATTATGCAGGAAAGTCAGATTCTGGCAGAGACTCAGAACCTTTGGATGAATATTGGCTGTGTAAGGACAAGAAGGACATGTCTAGAATATTTCTTTGTCCTCATTGGCCTTCTGGTGGATGGCATTATGTTAGGACACTTTGCCTTTCATGAAATACCTGAAAAGTCTGAAATTCCTCAAAATATCTTTTCCCATATGGATTCTGACCCAAAGCTGGAAATAGGAAGTGCCTTTGTAGTGACTTTTTAGTGGTATTGAAGTCATGATTACAAATAAAGAGAGATTTGCTTGCATCCTGCCCATATTTCTTATTCTGAATATTTAGGTTTCTTTATATTCACCTTCTGAATTTTCTGTTTTCTGGTAGCTTTTTTATAGCTGTAATGTCATGGATGGATAGAAATGGATACAAAGTTGCTCCAATGTGCATTTTAAGGTGTTTTATTTGGAGATGGAGAGCATGTTTGAAATCAAAAGGCAGAACAAATTTAGAATAAGAGCAATGGTTATGCTTTTTTGCTTCTTTCTGAGGCTTTTTTTGTAAAAGTGGTCAATGTGTTTAGTTTTTATATTAAAAGTTTGAACACTTTCCACTCCAGAGGACAACAGTGACTTGTGAAAATTGTAGCACTCTGGAAGTGATAGTGTGAAAGATGAAAAATCACAGGGGGAAAGGGTGTTATTAAGCTGTTTAATTTTTTTTAATTGTGCTAACTTAAAAAATTCATTTTCCATTATTATAGAATGCTTTGAAGAAAGTCCTTTTTTTCTTATAGATTCATCTGTCTTGGTTTTCCATTCAAGATATGAGATGATCTTAGAATGTCTATCTCCTGATATGTTTGTGAAATCCACCAGAAAGGTGAAGGAATAGCCTTGTTGTCTCAAAACCAAATCTCCTCATGGTATATTAAAGAGAAACTCAAAACATTTAAATCAGTCATCAGTTTCCCCTGTTACACAATATGTAGATGAAAGTCTTGCTATAGTAATTTATTCAGAGCCTGGAGTCCTAAAACCTGAACCAATTAATTCACTCTGCAAAGTAGGACATATCTTTGGGTTATTCATATTTGTGTACAGGCAGAAGACAAATACAATCTTTGGGAATCTCAAAGCATTTGAGAGGAAAGGAAAGTGGTCTAAATGGCAAGTAAAGGCAAAAATGCTAAAGGTTCCTCTTTGCCACCTACAGGGAGAGAGGACATCCATCTTTTGCAATGGAACAGGAGGGAGACAATGAGGAAGCAGCAGAAGATGCACAGGCAGATGCCAGTGGTGTCCGTGAGTATTTCCCCGTTATATCGTGATTTCAATACTGAATCGACTGGACAGTAACTTCTGGCTTCTCACACCACTCACCCCTGTCTTATTAGTAACTGCTCATCTCCAGTTCCTGCTCTTCATGTTGCCAAGTTTTGTTTTGACTCTAGTCATAGTAAAGTTCTGGACTAACTACTGTGCCTGCCGTTCCTGCTCTGCCTCAGCTCACAAAGTCCCTCCCCTGAAAATTTTTGTCACTCAGACCTGTCTCTGTAGCTAATACTACGATTAGATTTTTAACTCCACCAGACTCTTTCAGTCAGAGGCCTGTATTTTCCTTTTTAACATCTTTTTTATCTTGCAATGCCTGCCCAGTGTCTATTTCAGGTGTCCTGCATGTCATCTAACACACTGGATCCAGGCAGCATGAAGAACAAATTTCACTTTGGAAGGATTTTTTGATGCATTGCTGTATTACTGTTGGCATTTGTTTGATCTTCCTATTACACTCTTTTCCTGTTATAGGATGTGTTTCTTTCCTTCCCCTAAGTTTTAAGTTACTGTTTTTTGGAAGCAAACTTCTTACACTTAATGCTAAACAGCAGGAAGTCGACTGTTGGTCAGAGAAGATTTTTACTACTACAGAACTATATATTTGTCTAATATGGCATATGAGCAAATTAGTCCAAGGAATTCATACCTAAGAGAGTGATCCCAATTATACTTTGCAGAAGAAAACAAAACTAGTGTTTCAGAGGAATCACCAACAGCAGAGGAACAGGGGGGAAGAAGTGGAGCAAGTGCAAGAAGACACTGAGAGCATTTCTGAGTACTGGTGTCCACTGAGGTGTTGGCACAAACTTGAAACCCCCAGTACTTTCTATTTTTTTTTTTTTCACTGTTATTATTATAACAGCATCTCAGACTAGTGGCATGCAGTTACAGAGCAGTTGAGTTTCTCTGCTCCCTTTCACCTGATTTAACTTTGCTCTTTTCCCTGGCTGGTCTCTGACCCCTTTGCTTGTTTTTTGTGAAACACCTAGGAGAGAAAAAAGTCAGGACAGCATGAAAAGCTTACAAAATAGATTAGACCTGAGATATCCCAACTGGAAACTACTTTTAATGAGTGCTTATGACTACTTGCAAATCAAGTTGACAGTATTGTGCATTGCAATCCAGCAAAGAACTACACTGGGTCACACATTAGCAGTTTGCCTTTTTGAGGACAATGGTATCTTCTGGTGGTCCAATATATGTGGTTTTACTAATTGTTTTGTATAACAATGTGCATTCAATAGCTACTGAAGAGAGACACTTTAAAATTTGTTTGGTTTCTAAAGCAGAGACCTAAACATCAAGCAAAGCTCAACTGCACTGCTTTGGTAAGTCTTTAATTTTTAAAATCAATATTTTTCAAACAGTCTCAAATTTTTTCTTGTTTAAATTATTCAGTTTTGAATATTTACAGTAAAGTTTTTAAAAGCCTGAGGGAGCATTTGTTACAGACTGTCCCAGGACAAGTAGTTACTAAGACATGAGTCCCCTGCTTTGAGTTATGAAGTATTTATTGCTCTGTCAAAGGAGACGAAGAATTGTGACTCCTTCCCTTTTGTGGTTAGGTGCAAATATCAGCAACTAACCCCAAATTTATGGGGAATATAAATTTCCATTGTGTTCCCACTTCTGAGGTGCAGAAGGCAATTTGGAAGAACGAGGCAGTAGGGAAGTACCCTTGGAAGCACAAAAAAAGCCTGAGGAAATAAAAAAGAAGATCCCAGAAACTTTCTTCTATAATTATGAAGATATATATTCAGGACCATTTGCTACTGATGACACTGAGATACCCCTGGACCTTCTGACTTTTAAGTATCCTTTCTGTTGAGCTTGTGTAAATTCAAAGCTAATGATATTTAATATATGTTCTTAAAACTGTATTTGTCAAATCTGGAGTAACCTATGTGGCATTAGTGGGATACCTTTGGTTGAGACACAGCTAAGAATCCTGACCAGTTATGGTTCTGGGTGTATTTAATCTTAAATGTTGTCTTGACCTCATAAACATTTCTTACTGGGCACAGTGCTTACAATCATAAGTACTCCTGTAGAAGTAGGTGATGGACAAGCTAAAGTGAGCAGGCAGAAGACCAGCATAAGGATATCCCTGCAAAGCTCTCCCTTTCTCTGTAGCCACACTGGTGTTCCCCAAGAAGCTGAGGAGAGGGCAGAAGAGCTGCTGTGTACCTCATACACAGAACGACTAAGGGAGAAGTGAGGAAGAAATCAGGTGGATTTGTAGTGTAGTGCTCAGAAGATCCAAACTGGTAGAATGAAGGAAGTGATGCTCATCAGTTAAAAGCTACAATAAACCCTTTGTTAGATATGGTCAAGTAGGATATGATCTGTGACTTTTCTATATGGTGGTGATTTTCTCTGCAGACACAGGTCAGTTGCTACTGAAGACTGGATTTTCCCTTTTCTACATCTTCCTGTAAACAATTAAGAAGTGAGCTTGAAAACTTGCTTGGTTTGGTCTCTTGTCTGTAGAACAGTTCCTGGTAATCTGATGCACATCTTTTACATTTTGTTTGAAAAGAGAACACAGATAGAATATGAATTCCTTGCAGCTCCAAATGATCCCATAGAAGCAAGAGGTGTGCCCTGTAGTGGAGATGAAATAATGGAATGTGAACTTTATAAGGCCTTTACTTGTGCCTTCCTCTCAGTTATAGATCTTGATATATTTTACTTTCACTGTATACTGAGGAAAACTATCTCCTGCCATCAGGCTTTTAGTCACTAGTTTCAGTATTCCCATTTCAGTTTCAGTTTAAGCATTTCTATGCACTTAGTAAACTCTCTAGAAAACCAGTGTCTAATCTTTTCCTTATTGGACTGCTCCCAGACATTCCTTTGGCTATGACTGCACCAGACCTGTAAACCTGATGATAATGGATAGCCACACGCTGGTGTATATAGCAGGAAACCAGGTGGTGCTCCAGAACCTGAAAACTAAAAATCAGAAATACGTGCGGAGCAGCCGTGGTGGTGGAATCGGGTTCATCACAGTATGGCTCTTGTTTCTTGTTTAAAAACCTTTGGCACTTTCTAGGAAAAAAATGTTCACTTGGTTGTGGTTGCCAGATATGGGAGATTTCTACAGCTGCACATGCATATACATAAGAAAATATGGTATTGATTAAGGAATGTGTGGACCATGTAGCGTGGATTTCTCATCCCATCAATATAATTGGCAGAGAACAAATATCTGCACACCTTAGTCCCAGGCTCAGGTACCTAAAAGATTGACAAGTTCCAGCTGAGATTAATTTTTAGCACTGTTACATTCTCATTTAAATCTTTTGGCTCACAGCAACTCTTCTAGTTTTTTAACACTTCGTATGTCCTAGTCACAACAGATACCAATATAGAGTTTTACTATCAAACAAGCTTGATAGTTAAAAAAAAAAAAGAAAAATCAAACTCCTACACAAATGAAGAGAAAAAGTATCTGCTTTCACTCTAGTAAACTTATCAAGAGCTTGGAGTTGCAAGTGCTGTCTCTGAATTTGAAGCACCTGACTGAATTTGAAGCATCTTACCCTGTGAAAGCTCTGCCATCTCTTGGTTTTATTTCACATGAGCAAGGCTTTCAGACTACTGGTCTCAGACTGCTCTCCTTCATTGTAAGCAGCCTTTTCTGCAGAATCAGTGTACATGGCTTTTCTGCTGTCTGCTGAATTTAGATGGCTGCTGACACAAATGCTGCTATGGAAAGATTAGCTAGTGGGTTGAGTGAGGTAGGAATAGTAAAAGGATGCATCACAAAGCAAATTATTTCACAGTTTGTCATGGTTCTGCACTAGATGTGTGATACACCATTTTGTGTGCATAGTGGCTTCATTCTGATATTGAGCAACAGATTGGCAGTTGTTCAGAATAAACACACAGAAAAATGCAACCTACTATTTATGGCAATGTATTTTGACTAATGAGTGAGTAAATACTGTAACTCGGTATCTAGCAGGATAGAGCCACAGGTGTCATTACAGCATGCAATAGAACTTTTGCTTTTTCAAGGCACACCCTAGGAAGGAGTACTTTGCAGTAGGAGAAAAAGGAAGGAAGCCAAACATTGTCATCTATGCATATCCTTCACTGAGGCCCTACAGAATACTAAAAGGTAGTGTGAAAAGTTCTATTTTCATTTTTTGCAGATGGATTTGTGTTTAAAGAACCCAGCAGATGGAGTAGTGGATCATTTTTAGTTTAGAAGGAAATACAATCTTTTGGTTCTTCGCAGCAAAAATAGAAAACACTGGTTTCAAGCTTTTTCATTAGTGCATGGAAAGAAACTTATATTTGATAGAGATAGCCAACCTAGATCTATTACCTATTGAAAAAAATCATTTCAGTGAAAGTTGAACTCCTTCTGAGTAGATTCTTGTATTGTTTCTACCTCTTTCCTGTGCATGTGTGTTGGGGCTTGTACATTTCTTCAGGTGGAACAGAGACAGCCTATGTTTTTGGTGATTTCAACTGTGCTGGCACTTTGCTGGCCAGTGTTGGCAGCAGCCCTGACTACATGTTGACTATCTGGGACTGGAAACAAGAAGAGACTCTGTTGAGGTCAAAAGCTTTTGCACAGGATGTTTACAGGGTCATGTTTTCTGCTGAGAATGAAGAGCATCTAACTACCTCTGGAGCAGGACACATCAGGTAGGTTTCCTGATTAGGATTAATACATATCACCTCTAAAGTCATAATACAAAGGAGATGACTAACAAGAATGTATCATTAGCACACATGGACCAGTGAGGAATGCTATTTTACCTGGCTGTTACAATTACAAAAATGAGGAATTTCAGTCAGCTCTTTTAATACCTTTGCTGTCCAAAGAGGATGATGCTTGATATGAAGTGTCAGTACCACTGGCTCCACTCTTGTAATTCCAACAAGCATTGGGAAGAATAATGAAAAATACTTTTATCTATATCTATTATCTATATATCATCTATATCATCTATATATCTATCTATATCTATCTGTCTGCTAGCTGGTAACATAGGATATATGCCTTCTGTGCCTTCTGGTCTTTCTACCTTTGATTTCTTGAGCTCATCTGCTCTTTGGGCAGCCATTAGAGCTGGTTGCCAAGTCATGGATCAGAAACCCTCTGATCCCACCAAAAGCCTACAGGGAAGCCTTACAAAAGAGATGCTTCCATACATTCCCTTCTCTGGTAAGTTCATGAATCATTTGTAAAAAAAACCCAACAACTTTAAACACTCTTTTTGCATTCTGTATTTATCCACTACTCAAATGTTAACACGCCAGAGACTTTAGATATGACTAGGATTCTATTGTAATAAAAATGAAACCTTTAAAATTATAAGGCAGCTAAAATTTCTTTGAATTTTAGCAGGGGAATCTGATCAAAATCTGAGACTTGCTTTATAGTTTGGCTGCAAGGTGGGTCTGAAATAGCAAATGACTTATTTAGACAGAACAAATGTTATTTAGAATGCTTTATTTGTGGAAATCTGACAAAACAAACTCTTGTATAAACTTTCTTTTGAGCTAAAATACTACAAATAAACTCTGATAGCTTTTATAACATGATAAATGTGACCTTTCACCCAAATGTGGACTCAAATTACAATTTCCAACAGTTATCTTAAGTATAATGTCTCCTGCACACACAGTGAACCATTCCTAATTGCAGTAGATGTTAATTTTTCTGCAATGCAGCAATTTAAAGTTATGTTTTGTACTAGTGATCAAATAGAAATAACTATTAATATTTAGGATAAAACCTTTGGCTCAGTGAGATTTTAAAGTACAGTTCAATTCCACAAGAGGACTTGGATGACATTCAGTGAAGACCTCAGTCCCTTGGATTCACAAAGCTGAGCATCACATACTGGAGAGAGCAAGTATAAATAAGTATCCCTAACTACATATATGGGTTGTAGTTGGAAAGATGTAGCTGTGGATTTTACATTTCTTAATTTTAAATGGTACTTTAATCTTCATTCTGCCTATTCCAAATCCTTTTCCTAGCTCTTTCATAGGAGTAATATAGGGAAGTGTTTGTGTAGTTACAAAGATTTATCTCATTTTCAAAAGGAAAAAACTCACCAAGTTCTTCTGGGAAAAAAAATCATAAATGAGCAGCCCTTGCCTCATAGGCACGCCTGGTAAGAGTATTGCAATGTCTAAGAGGGATTGAAGAGTGTTTAGGAAACTTTGTACCAGCAAGAGATGTTTTTTCTGTACTCAGGTTCTGGAAGATGGCTCTCACATTAACTGGTCTCAAGTTACAAGGAGCTTTGGGCAGGTTTGGAAGAACAGCTGTGTCTGACATTATAGGGTTTGTGGAGCTGCCTGATGGGAAGGTAAGTAAGAAAAAGGGAAAAAAAAAAAAGAAAATATTTTATATTCACTCTTAGGCTTTGATATAAAGTCTGCTTTGTAAGTTGGAGAGTTGCTATTTGCCTTGAAGTGATTTGAATTAGGCCCATGATGCACTCTTCTGATAAGAGAATATTGACATCAATTTGCCCAAAACCTGGCTTGCTTTTTGAAACACTATATTGAAAAATCTGGTTAGTGTTGTCATTCACAAAGAAAAGATTTCTGTTGCCTTAGAGCTGATTGTCTTCTCATGGGGTAGTGGAAACATTAGTGAACAGAAATACAAAGAGACTGTAAGTCCAATCTTCAACAATTTCAGTGCGTGCAAATTATATCATATTGCTAAAAAGCTGAATCTCTTCACCCTTTACATCTTCCTTATGAATATCTGTACATTGCTGTTGATTTAGTGCTTTCATGGAAGGAAGCCACAAGTGTTAACTGGGTTCTTGCCAGTATTTCTGCACAATTAAGTGCAGGTGCTTATGTGCTTACCTTCATTTGCATTGAAGGTCATCTCAGGAACTGAATGGGGCAATTTGCTGCTTTGGGAAGGTGGCCTCATTAAAGCAGAGCTCTGTCAAGTTGGACACAAGCCCTGTCATGATGGCCCTGTCAGTCAGTTAGTTTTTGATGAAGGAGACCTTTTCACTGTTGGAAAAGATGGCTTCGTTCGGGTGAGTTTTCCTTTTGCTCTGCCTTTAGGTGTGCAAATGTATGGTCAGCAGGTAAATGTTATGTGTTTCCTTTACCAGGTTTTTGGAGGAAATTTTGAAGGGTAGTTTCTTTCTGAAAATGAATTTCTAGAACAAAGAAAATAAGAACACATCTCCACATTGTGTGTTTGAGTTGGTTAGCGTGTCATGCTGTTTCCTGTTTAATAGTAATAAATAATCTTTTACTTTACTAAATCAAAATAATCTTCAGTGGTTCTCTAACAGGTTTGTTCTTGCCTGCACTCTAACATTTTTTTCATGTGTAGTTTTTGTTAATCTTTATAATTTTCAGGCCCATTAATACATGTGGTATTATTTCAAAGATAAATTATAAATTACAGGAATATTTGAAATTAATTTTCTGTGTATTTACTCAGATTATTAATGTTCAAGTGACACAAAAATTGACAAACATCTCAGAGATGCATATCCTGAAATAGGGGAACAATTAAAAGAAAAAGCGTCCTGAAGTTAACATTTAATTCTATAAATGAAGGTTGAAACGTTTTCCTTATGCATAACACCAGTTTCTGATCTCACCTGTCAATGATCAAGAATTTTGCAATCTTGTTTGAATGCTCTTTAAAGGAAACATGATGTTTCTTCTGCTGATGTGTGAAATGACCCAAATTATCAATGAGGAACTGACACAGACAATGGAAGGTTTCAAAGTTTCAAACACCCTGGAGTCTGTTCTAATTGTTGAGTTTTATTAAGTTGGTTTTATTCCATTAGGAAAATTCACTTGATCGTAAGTCTGCTGACTGATGTCTTGTCCTTATCCCACAGAGCAGAAATGGATGTTAGGCTTGCCATTATTTTGTGCTGCCTTGTATAGCTCTGCTCGTGCCAGGGCTGAATTTAAGCTCCTGTCACTGTTCCAGGTTCCATTCAAAGCAGTGATTTTGCTTTCTTATAATTTTGAATTTCCATATTAATTGTGTATAAAAACAACCTGGCCTTATAAAAAACAGCTTTTTTTTTTTTTTATTTTAATGCTTCCAATACTCTGAAGGTGTGGAACTTCGAGATAATAGATACTGCTGATCCTGTGGATGACACAGGGTTACTGGAGGTGGAGCCCATGAGTGAACTTTGGGTTGGCAAGAATGTCAGCCTGAATTTCATGTCCAAAATTCATGACCATGGGCAGCCCTTTTGGTATGCTCAGGTAAGACACACTTAAGTACACTCAGGTAAGACACACACATCCTGTGGAGAAGCACAGGATAAGGAGGGGATGGTAAGTAACAGCAGGAGTCCATTACAAACCAGTGTGTTTCTTTTTAGAAGAATTAAATCTTCCTCTGGATATATAGAAAATCATCTCCCCTCTCTCTCTCTCTCTCTCTCTCTCTCTCTCCAGATATATTATCTTCTTATTATAATTCCAAACACTGAAACAGGCTTCCTAGAGAGGTGGTTTACATTCCAAGCCTGTCAGTGTTAAAGAGGCATTTAATAGGACAGTGCCCTTAATAACATGTTTTAACTTTTGGTCAGCCCTGAAGTGATCAGGCAGTTGGACTAGATGATCCTTGCAACTGAATTATGAAATGTTATGCTATGCTGTGTTTTTAATGTAGAGTAATGTGTGAGACTGGCATAAGGATAGGAGAATGCCAAAAGGTATTGTCTAAGTTATATTACCCTGAACTGATGGATGGCATTAATAAGATCAATATAATTGCATTTAATAATTTCTGTTTCACAATGAATCATTAAGGAGTTTTTAAGAAGTCACCATGTGCACTTTTATTTCCAAATTGAATCTGAAAATATTCGATTTATGGTTTTTTTTTCTTTTTCAGGATACAAATGGAGCAATATGGAAGCTGGATTTGACTTTTTCAAATATGGTAAGTTTGTTTTTTCTTTGTTCTGATTTCTTCAGTTCCTTTGCAATAGGAACCAGATCCTATTGCAACCTTTAACTATACTGGTTGCATCTGCAATGAAATTTGTGTTTTATGAAGCTGCACAGTAGAAAATGTTAGCATTGAAACAGATACTTTTATTTAATAAAAAATTTCAAATGTAATTGATTATAATAATTGTGCAGGATGATAAAGAGGAATTTGATTTTCGATTCTGAAGTTTCAGCTGCCAAATTAAAATTATTTTAAAGGAGTTTTATTCTTATAAAATGGTAATGAAAGTTGCATGGATGCAGGAAGTGAGTTCAAAGAGTTTTGGTATATCCTCTGTAATAGATGTTTGAACCAATCCTTACTGTAGTCTCTAACAGAGAGAACTAGAAGTCTACACAGAAAGAACTAGGAAAAAACAAGAATGAAACACACTTGACATGTTTTATCTTACTGGTAACTAGTGTTGCTGCTGGAGATGTTTTTGATGAAGAAATAGATGACAGAGGTAAAAAAGGGAGCATTTAATTTTTGCTCTGCAATGTATGAAAGTAAATGGGAACAATCCCTTGAGTGGAATAAAATTCTGTTGTGAAAAGTAAAATATCTTCCAAGAATGTTATGGTAAACAAAAGAAGCATACTATACAAACTCAGGCAAAGAATGTATAACAATGCCTAGGACTCCTTGGGTGATGAAGTGATCTTGCAGGCAGCATCAGCCCAAGCTGGAGAGCACAGCTATGGGGCACAGCAGAATTTCTCTTGTGTTTGGCCCCGCAGACCCGCGATCCCGAGCGCGTGGGCACCTTCCACTCTGGGGGCATTGAGGCCATTGGTGTCTCTCCTGTCACATACCTGATGGCCAGCACAGCTCTTGACAGTGAGTACCCTGTTCCTTGCCCCTCATACCACTGCCATGGTTGGGTTTGAAGAGCACTGATGGTTGGTTTGGAACTAATGTGTTTTGTAATTGCGCATTTGCTCTTGCAAAGTCACTTTACACACAATTGGTATTCCTGGGATCAGTTCTTTAACAGGTAAGGCAGATCATTAATGTTTTGGAACAATGCATCAAGACTGCTTCATCTTGAAAACCTGGGATTTTAGCAACAGAAGTTTATCATGGGAAACTTTGTAAATTCTGTTTGTTCTGGAGGAATGGCTGAAAAGATGAGACGTGGTTGGAGTAAGAGCACTTTTATTCAGAGCTGGGGATTCATAAGTGTTGGGATTTTTGTTTTTTAAGGAAATACGTACACCTTTGGCATTGTGTAAGCCATTGCAAATATTAATGTTTGTACCTTTCTTAGAAAATGCAATAGCTGTTATGCTCTCACCAACAAATAACATGTAATTATAGACATATTTATGTAACTTGTATAAATATTGCTGTTTAGGCCTCTCACTGTTAGCTCTATTGTGCTTTGAAAGAAGAACTACTGGCCAGAACATTAACAATGTCATTTACACTGCTCAGAAAATGCTACAAGGTCTTTTAACTCATTCTCGTCAATGCTATCTTGTAATTTGTGTGTGTTGTACAATGCACATACTCTTCTAGCCTGAAGACAAACTCCTACCAGTTGAGCAAATGACATTTTGGATATATGCCAGCTGGAATGGAATTTTATGCAACTCAATATGGGTGCTTATGAATCTGTTAATTTTACCTCTGGTGAAACTGGATTTTCTGTGGACAATCTCCTGTATTTTCCTCCCTTTAAATGTTTTCCTCCCTAGGCAGTCCCAAGCAGTAGCCTATGATCTTTTCCTGTGTTATCAGTACAGATTTTCCTTACAGTATGCCATAATTCTGTGCTTACTTGAAAATTACTTGTGGATTGTCAGCATGGGACTTCTTATTACAACCCTCAGCCTCAACAACCCTTGGTTCTGTGTAAGTTAAAGGGTGAAGAAATAATATGTTTTGTTCATGAGCACCACGCCACCTGTGGTACTCTGTAACCATCAGTCATCTTTCCAGGCAGGCATTTTGTTACTCAAAAGAGAAAACATATATTTTATCCAGATTTAATTCAAATAAACAGGCATTTCTCCATAAATCCTAACATATAAGTGACATTGCAAGAAATAAATTCTTACTGTCTCGTTTCCACACAGGGTCAGTGCGTATCTATGACTTCAGCAGCAACAGACAACTGAGTCAAATCAAATTTAAACAAGGAGGAACAGCACTGGCATGGGCACCATCTGTTGTGAGTTTTTCCTACCATCTTAGCAAAAATTCATCAAGGGGCCTATGAGCCTGCCAGTATCAAGAAGGTTGCTCACCAAACAAGACATTAGAGGTCACTTGTTAGGCCATGGTGGAATTTACTGCAGTAGTATGTATATATAGGTTTGTGGAGTAGTGTGTTTGTATACAGTATGTGTACAGTTTAATTTTGCTATGGATTATCCTACTATGTGCCTTTCTAAGATTTTAAAATCAGATCTCAGTGTGCTAAGTTTATAGACTAACAACTTCTATTTAACCCAGGCAGAGCAATTGTCAATTAACATGAGTTAGTTAACACATTTTGAAATGACAGCCCAGACAAACCACAAACATTTGGAGATAGATCATAAAAAACTGTTGCCAGAACTGATCATTTGTGGAGTGTGGAGTCTATCACTTTCAGACATATTTGCTAGTTTTAATTAAAATAGTGTCTAGTTATGTTCTTGAGAAAACATAGCAAGCCTGGTGGGTTAATTATAAGCAAATTTAGGAGGAAAATAATTACTGGAATTTTCAAGGTGAGGGTTTCACTGGCAGAGTGCTTTTATTTTATAAAAATAAATATTTCATGAAAATATAATTCTGGCCATGCAGACTTTCAGAGATGCTGTTAAGTGATGCCCTATACATTCATGAGGTGAGCTATCCACCACAATAAATTATACAGCATCACAAAACAGACTCAGTTCAATTTTACAAAAGTTGTTACTAAACACAGTCTGAAAAACAAAGAGTACTTAGTCTATCTAGCTGCATTTAAAATCCCACTAGATCCTTAGACACAGTTTAAGGTGCACAAATGTATTTGAAAATCTGTGCTATTAATCTAAGAAAACGTAATCCAACCTGCTTTGAAGCATCTGTATACCATAATCTCCTCATAGGCAAGAGTAGGTATTAGATATAGCAATGTAGATAGAATAGCAATGTAGGTATTAGATAATGAACAGTGACAAGTCAGCTTGTAAAGGACTTCAAGACACTATCATGTATGGCCAATATCAGCTAAATCTGCAAGTCCAGCTATATCCAGCTAAAACACAGGCCTGTTTCTGCTAGCTTTCACACAATTCAAGCCTGACTTAATAATTAGCAATTGGCTTACCTACAGGTCTTATGGTGAAGGTTCCTCCTACTTTCCACGTCAAGTAGCTGTCCCTGTTGACTCCTGTACTTTACATGGAGTCAGCCAGATCCAAGCCTATGCCCTGACCTCTTCAAAATTCATGCTTACATTTGATGCCCAGTATTATATTCAGGATAATATAATTCCTCTTTTGAGTTCCAGCTCTTCTCCTTGAGAAGCTACTGATATCTTTATGTCAGTATGAATTACCTCTTCCTCAGACATTACAGCCACATCCTCATTAACATTTCCAGTCTCAATGGCATGTTATCACTAAAAAAACCAAAACACAATGCAACCCCAAAAATAACCTTCAATGCTCTCTCTTCCTTTATGGTAGTATATCAGAAAGAATAAACATTTCCCATGTAGAAACATCCTTTGTGCTTTAGCAACACTTCCATGGAAACTGAGTTACAGGTACACATCAGAGCATGTGCCACATGGATTATTCCTGTTAGCTCTCAGATGTACACTCTGACTTTTTTTCTTCATTTCACTAACAGGTAAATCCTGAAGGAGGTCTGATTGCTGTGGGGTTTGAAGATGGTGTTGTTCGCATAATTGAGGTTTATGATCCCAAGCAGCTGCCCAGTCGTGCAGGACAGGCCAGTGAGAATGCAGAGATAAATCTGAAACAAGCTTTGAAACCTCATTCTGCTGCAGTCACAGCCTTGGCATATGAACAAAAGGGAGATGTGTTTGCCACAGGGGTGTGTACCATTCAGTTTGGTTGTTTTTATTAAGCCACAAATGCAGAAATTATTTAGAGATATAAGGTAAAGTTTGTTTACAGACAACACTCTTTTACTTCTGTTACTGTTGTTGATTGCTTGTTGTAGTTCTCTGTGCTGGGAGAAGGATCTGTTTGCACTCACATCTGTTTCTCTGAAGGAAAGCAACCTTGCAGTTCACACAATTCATTTTGAGAATTACTGGAGTGTTTAGTGTGAATTCTGTAATCCCCTTTGAAGATGGATTTGGTTCATTTTGGAATTAGTTTAGTAGGCTCTTGGAATTAGTAAAAGCGAGTCTGTTGATACACCACCTTGGCAGCAATCCAGTTGCTACCCAGCACTGCTTGGCCTTACCAAAGGGTCAGCCAGTCAGTTTGTCATTATGCCTGGTAGTGTTTGAGATGATTTCCAGTTAATGTGGTGTCTCTTTGTAAAAGCTGGTTCTTAGCCATGACCAGTGCATTTGCAGTTGCATGTTCCTTCAGCTGAATTGCCATGTAGGCACTTAATGTAGGATTTAAGCTACCATGAATTGTGTTGTGTACCAGCTCTGGATTTTCTTATCTGGGGAAATCAGCTTGTGTTGTCTTATCTGAAAAATCAGGCCTGAGCCTGAGCTTTAAAGGAGCTCCTGAGGCAATGGGCAGAAAGCACGTGGCTGGGGATGCCAGAGGAGGCCCACAAGAGCAATTAAGAGCTATGAGTGAAACATGTTTCTTGGAGCAACATGGGCAGGATTTTTATTTCCTCCCAGGATTCATCATGAAAATCCAGTCCTAAGTTTCAAGGCACTTGTGAGTTCCCCTGTTGAACCACAAAAAAGAAAAGGAAGTATGTGTTTATACCATAAAGTGCTTATACTCTTTTGAATTTTTTGTGTGCTTTGATTCAGTCATCACCTTTGTTTGTTTGTTTTTCCTCAGAGTAAAGACAAGACAGTTTTCTTTTTTGCTGTTGGGGATGAATACAAGCCAATTGGATTCATCTGTGTCCCTGGGCCTGTACAGGCATTACAATGGTCTCCACCTTCCCATGTGAGTAATGCATATTTTCTCTACAATGCTAAGATATAATTTTGAAAACAACTTCCAATGAAAACAGCTGAAGATCCATGAGTCTAGCCCTGTTCTCTATAGACAATACAAACAATGTTTTGCTACTTTTGTTCTTCATGCTGCTTCAGTTCTGTGTGGCTGTATCTCCGGTTCAAGCACTTTGAACATATTTTAGGTTTTGGATAATTCAAACCACAAGATTTTGGTATGGTTTTTGAGCTTCTGTCTTGAAGAAACAATTTTCTTCCTTAACTTTTGGAAGGTCTTAATCTTCTTTGACAAAAAGTTACTTGAGAGTTATTGCCTGTGACTCTTGCCCCTGTTAAAACAGGCTTTTGCAAAGATTTTTGACCACATTAAGAAAGATTTTGGGTGCTTCTTGGAATTCACATTCAGTGTTTGAAGTGTGTTAGGACATACTGAAATAGATTCTTTCTAATATTTAAAAAGTGTTATAGGGTTAAGGTAACATCTGAATTTTTGTTTGGTCCAGTATTCTTATTTAGAGAAGAGACTATTCATTGTATTTAGATGCGGACAGATTTTACAGGTGCACAGTGGCAAAGTGTTGGTATTTTTATTTGTTCATTGAAACTGCTAAAAACTGTGCTGGCAAAAGAACTCTTGCTGGTATGAATTCTATCTTACTGCAGAAACAACAGATCTTGATCTGACAGTTGCATTGGGTGTCCTTTCCTTGCAGACAAGGTACTCCTCCTTACTGAAAAAACACACATAGTCTCCTGGATATGTTAGATTCTGCCTGGGTAATTTTGTCTACCAGTATCAGGTCTCCAGTGCTAGATGAGAACACTTGCCAAACATAGTGCTGGCATCTGAGTGTTACACTACTTCTCTTTTTCTGGTTTTACAAAAGCACCTTGGTGATTAAATACATTACATTTAATGAATGCATTTTTAAACCGACATCTTATAGACACAAGAACCATATTATTCCTAGTTTGGGTTTCCATAGCAACTCTAATATGTCCTCTTTGCACATTTTTAGTGATGGGTCAGATAAAATAAGCCTCTCTTTCTGTCCTCCAGATAGCTTATGAAAATTGAAACTAAATACAGACTTGTCTTTAAAAATCTCAAAACACTGAATAATTATTACCCTCACCTCATCTATTCTTCCTAACTTTGCATTTTAAAGGACTTGGCAGGTACCAGAAAAGAACAAACAAACTCAAAGCTAAGTAGCATTTGGCAAGACTCTGAGCCAAGTCTTGATGATATAAAGGATTTCTTAGTATAGAAACATATGGAATTATCAACAAAAACCTCAGCTTCTAACTCTTGGGTCAAATGTGTCTTTTCATTTAACCAAACTCCCAAAATATCCTTGTGCTGTGTCAGAATTATAGCTGGTTTGTACATGGCAAGGACTTCTTCAATTCCTTAGTTTTGCCTAGCATATATGGCATAAAAGAAGCTCACTGATTTCTGATGTCCATTTAAAAGTGTCCATTGAAATAAGAACACAGTTAAGAGTGGTTGGAGTTTGGCTTTGTGCCTGTGCATCTGCTGACAAACTTTTCCTCCTATTTGTCTTGATTCCATTTATACATCTGCCCTCTATTTGTATTTTTGTGTTTTTATACAGGACAAGAGCATGCTGCTCATCCTTTGTGAGAATGGCTTTGCTGTCCAGGTTCCTGCTCCTGTCCCTGAGAAACAGGATACAGTGTTCACCTATCAAATAAAAAATCTGCCAACACAATACTTCCATTTTTATAGTATTAAATCCCGAATCAAGGTAAAATTGATGTGGCAGAATTTCATGTTCTTCATTGTGCCAGATGACAAAACTACCCAAAAGGGTTTCTAGTCCCTGTATTGCATCAAAGGATTTTTGCTAAGCTCCTTGGAAGGGAAGGCCAGATAGAGTACATTTGTGACTGAGCTTCAACATTTGAAATGACAAGTTGTTTTTTGTTTATTCAAATAGAACCTACATCACACTGAAAGCATGATGTGAATTTTGATTATAGTTAGAAGACAGCATTAGAGAAAGGGAAAGGTAGTATGGTGTATTAGTTCTCAAAATATTCTAATTTTGGTAATTCGCACAAAAATAATGTTTCTTGTGGTTGATGTTGGCCCTGTAGGAAATTCCTTTGAACAGTTACAAAACACCCATGTAGTCACCTTGAGGCAAACACGAAACATCTCTTTTTTTCCAGCAGTTACATATTTCTGATTTTTTAAAAATGTTTTCCACTTAAAGGTGCATGTTTCATTTCTGAATGAGAAGTAGCATTTTGAAAGAATATGTGGGGTCACAGGAAAAGTTATGCCAACTCACAGCTGTAGTTAAGTTTGTGAAACTAAAAAGCAAGCTGATGTTAGGCTCAGGAGGAGAACTCCAGTGAGCAGGCTCTCAGTCCCACATTCAATCCACCACAATCCAACAGCCTCTGTGGTTCTGTTGTTAACCTGTGATTTCTCTGCCTTCTCTGTTAACTGCTCCTGTGTTACTGAATGTCAGGAAAAGCATCATTCATGTTGTAACTTGGAGGCAGCCAGAATTCAGGAGAAAGATCTCTAAGTGTTTTTTCACAGGATCATCCATAAGAATGATCACAAAGCATACATATGAAAGGAAAGATTGAAAGAATGTGTGTACAGTTTTTTGCATTTTTTGTTTGTTTTTATTGCTTTTTTTTTTGTGGAGGGTGTTGTTTGTTTTGGAGGCTTTTTTGTTTGTTGGTTTTGGTTTGGTTTTTTAGTGAAATGAGAAGAATATTGTTGAGAAACACTCTAAATCTCTAAAAATAAAAAGTGTTTCTACAGAGAGAAAGAATATGAATTGCTCTCTTTTTTCCTCTGGAAATAGATCAATAATTAATAACTTACAGCAAGGGCATAAGGTGCAAGGAAAGATTTCTCACAGTGACAGTGATGAAACACTAAAATACTTTTTACAGTCAGGAGTCCCCAGAACAGAAGATTTTTTACAAGTTAAATCAGACAAAGATCAGCTGATAATATTTAAGGTTTTGCTGATTTGGCTTTTGGGACAAATAGTGTTCTTTTGAGATCCCTTCCAGACCTTTCATTATGATTTGCTATCTAATATCTTCTTAGGAAGATCCTGTTTTAGAGAATGTTTGACATTTGTTTATGTTACAGTAGGCTTGAATGGAAGGGAGTTTTAAAGGTTTGTTAAATCTTTCCTTCATTGTTCAGAAGAATTAAAGCCAATTACAGCTTCTCTCTTTTGCCCTATACCAGTGATGCTCTAGAACTACTTTGAGTTCATCTTTTCAGTGCTTTTGTTTTTCCAGGGCAGGCAGGGGACAGGACTTAGGAGTTTTGCAGAGTATGCATAGTGGTGAATATTTGGAATAATCTCTCTGAGGAAATTTTGAAATCTGTTTCTCATGCAGAATTATTTCTGTTTCAAAGGACCAAGAGTAAATACTTCAGAGGAAGGAAATGGGGGCATTCCACTGGAGGGTTCTATGAATTCTGGTTCATCTCTGCTTAGTTGACAGGAAAGAGATTATTTCTCTATATATTCTGTATGTATAATTCCAGGACCACCTTGGATTTCATTTATGAGACTCCTTCAGTCAGAGATGCCTGAAGTGCCTTGGTTTCATGTCTCAGTGTTTCTCTGCTTGTTGTAATAGCTGGAAGAGGAGATTGCACTGAGGGAGAAAAGAAAGCAGGAGAAGGAGAGAGCAAGGCTTGAATGGATAAAGCAGCAAAAGGAGATGGGACTTGAGGTAGAAGAACCTGAAGAGGAACCTGAAGAAGAGCCACTGCCACCTCTCTACATACCAGAGGAGCCCAGTCCCATCCTCTGTGGCTTTTATTCAGCACCAGGAAAATTTTGGCTTTCCTTGGTAAATCAGTTTTTACTTCATGTTGATGGAATTGCATGATGTGACAACCTTTCCCTTTGAAACCTGCCATCCCTAAGACATCAAATTCCCTTCATCCTTGATAGTTTCAGTGGTCTTTGTGGAGTAAACTAGCAGTGTCAGTCCAATTCAGATTGATTGATTTCTAGTAGGTGCCCCTCTTAGTGGTGCCTGAATGGGCACAAAGACTGAGCTGTTCCCTCACAAGCAGAAGGTGGAATTTTAACATATTGGTAGAATGGCTTGTAATGCCAGTGAACATGACAGACTTTTGTCTGTGGATAAACAGGAACTCTGGGTTTTGGAAGTAACATCTTCTAACCTATCATAGGTCCTTAAGAAAGGAAGAAGTGTTCTGAAAATCGCACTTACCTGGTCAGCTGCTTCAGTTTTCTTTTGTCACCATTTCTTTATGGTCCTTCTCTTCTTCAGGGTGGGTATGACTCAGGGTTCCTCTACCATTGTGAATTCTCACATGATCATGAAGAAGACCCTGAGAACAGGAAAGATGAAGCCTTTGAAGTGATTCCTATGGAGGACACCGACAACAATCCCATTCACCAAATCTGCTTCTGGTAAAACATTGTAATGTAACAGATAGCTCTGGGATAGAGCTTGATGAAGTTGAACTTGGAAGGGAGGAGTGTATGCTCCTTTGTAATTTTTTAATTGTGGCTCAACTCTAGTGTGCAGGAACTCTGCTTTTCCTGGCACTGAATTTCCCTTACTAGTGGACATAGCTGGGGCCTGTGTCTGACAGAATTATTTTAAAAGACCTTCAAAGATGAAAAACTCTGATTTCTAAGTAAATGCTCATTAAGACTCAAACACCCTAGAGTAGAACTGCAGGAGAAGTCTCTGCATATAGTGATCACCAGAACAGCAGTTCTTATCACAGTTAACAAAGAGAATTATCCCTCAGGGACAACATAGAGAGGTCAGTTCATCCCTCTTGTGCTAAGAATATAGGCTTCTCAGGACATTCTGTGAACTGTGTGAATTAAAGAGGTGGATTGCTTTTAGACTCCCAATATTAGGTTCCTTGTAAGACTAGGCATGTTCTGCATCAAAAGGAGGCAGGTTTAATTCAGGCTTAAATCTACTGCTGGCTGCATTCACCACTCTCTGGACTAAATGGGGAACAGGGAGAAAAATCTGCTTTTCTAGCTTCTAACTTGGTGTCTGCTACATTGCCCAGCTCTGAGAACTGAGACTAGTTCTATGATACCTAGCAAGTGCTGGAACAATCCTGAGCAGCCAGTTAGCTGAAAAAAAATTTATAATAGTATCACATATACTTTAAATGATCCAAATACTTTGCTCCCATTGTTTATTTAACAGCACCAGCAGCCCCCTGATGTTCTGTGGGATGCAGGATGGCTCAGTGCGTGCTTACCCTCTCAGTGAGAAAAACCTCTCAGTGGATACCCTGAAGGAATACTGGTACCTGAATGTACATGACAATGATTATGGGCAGATCCAGGGAATCTGTTCCAGTCATGATGACAGGTTTCTGATTACCTGTGGTGGAGATGGGAACATTTTTACATTTAACATCTGGTCAGAGGAAGAGCTTCCTGAAGAGCTTCCCAAAGAACTAAAAGTCAAAATCCCCTCTCCTAGGGTAAGTTGGTACCCTCTTTCACTGAGTTAGGCCTATTTGGTATGATGGGCAAATATAGTTCAGTTATTTGCCTTAAAGATCTTTCATAGCAAAAACTGAAGTTTCCCAAACAATTTAGAACAGCTCTTGCAAAATGTTCCCTAATAAATGGGCACTGTGATTGCATTGTTCCTTCTCAGTGTTTTGTGTTTTTCTCCAAATAAATATAGTGTGTGTTGTTCATATGTAATATTCTACCTGTGTTTTCCCAGTCAAAGGTGTAGTCATGCATGTTCCTAGAATGAAAGAACCACAAGGATTTCTCATACTTCATATCATTCTTGGATTTATTTCCAGTAAACTATGATTCCACTGTGGATGGGAATTCTAGAAATACTGTTGGAGAACACCAGTGTGTAGTTTCTCCATACCTCTAGTACCATTAATCTAAAATTCACAAGATGGATTCTTTACTTTGCAAAACAGCAGAGCACAATGCTGATGCTGTTGCTCTCTCATTCTTGGACAGCATTAGCAGCAATGAATGTACAGTTGTGCTGTACTCACTGGAGAGCCAATCACCTCCGGCACCTTTGAACAGATGACACTGGAACTCAGAAACTGTTCTACTGATGAAACACAAGAAGAGAGATGTCACCTCCCCCACTGTAAATGTTCAGACTATTGAATTTTTAAAAAATCTTAAGAGTGTCTGAGTAAAGAAGTGCTATCATGCACAATGAATATTCCAGTAGATATATATTCAGTAGAGTTTAAAAATCTTGGAAGTGTCAGCATAAAACAAATTCAACTTCTAAATTTTTTTAAATACTAGTTGGTAATTACATTTTGAAGGATGCTTGACAACAGAAACAGAGGAAATTGTGATTTTGGTCATTCAGCTAAATTGTTCATGACTGGTTGGAATTCTTTACCAGTATCACAAGAATATATAGCACTGAGAATAGACTCAGAATTATTTTCTCTAAGTGCATGATTAGAATGTTTGATATCAGAGCCTTGCTAGCTCCAGTATTACAAGAAGTGATTAATACACAATGATAAAGCATATATACAGATTTATAATTTTGAATATGTAAGTAGTTCTATATAAAGACTTTTATGGTCAGTTCTATTGTTCAGGCTAACAACATTGCTTAATGATCATCCTAAGAGAGTTTTTCCCTTTTCAAAGTATATCTTCATTAAGTATCTATTCTAGTTTTAAGTCATGTGGAAGATTTTAAAAATTCTATCTTCATTAAACTTAATGGGATTCTTAGAGAATCAAATACAAATCATCTGAAACTAATTGAGTTAAATTACAGATCAATTAAGTACAACTAAATTGTTGGGCGATAGTCCTCCCTCTTTTTTTAGAGCATGATTGCCTAGGGAAATGAGGCTGCTGCACTGTCCATCCATCTGTCATTCTTCACAGCTAATAACTGTGAATCCATTATGCAGTCAGCAGAAGCCAACCGGATTAATTACACATGTAACTTGGAATTAGCCCAGGACACATTGACTCTTGTCAATGTGGCACTGAGGGGAGACAAGAGAATTGGGTCTGGGGGGTAGAAAACCAAAGGTATTATGGGACAGAGTGAAGTTATGACAAGCAGTGATTAATGTCAATGGGGAGGATATAGGATTTGTGTTCTCTGTCCCTAAGAACTGTTTCATTAGTTCTCTTACTTATAAACCAGCTTCATTGCTTTTTCTGCTTGAAATATTAAAACTTGATATTTAAGGTCCAGGTAGTAATATTGAAAATGAAGATTTCTTTTGGTTTTGTGAGAGGTGATGTGAACTCTGTCACATCACCTATACATATTAATGTATATAAAGGTTTTATTGTCTGTTGAAACTGTTACTGCTTGTTTAAAGACAAGACAATATTTTTATTCCAGAGTGGTCTTGAGAAGGAGAAGGCTGCTGAAGACATTAAGGATCCTGATGCCTACACGTAAGAGATGCTTAAATAATGATGAAGGAGATTTTCAGTGTAGGTAGCTCTTTCCTCAGACCATGTATTTGTTTTTGCCTGCAAAGAGGAGGGAGAAGTTGATCACCCTGAATTTGAGTAATTTCTTTGTTAAACACACAGTATTTTCAGCCTTCCATTTCATCTGCTGTTCTGTTGCAGTAATTCAAATATTGCACTATGAGACTTACTTAACTTCAGACTACAGAGGCAACACAAGGTCCAAGCCTCTTGATGATAGGAATGTACAAATATACAGGAAGATTATTCCTTTCTAAGTTACCTTAAGAACCATTGGGTTCACTGGGAATTTAAGACTGTCAAGGAAATCTAAAAGGTCCTACAAACTGTAATCTTTCCTCTCTTCCATTGACATAACACTGTTTCCTTTTCCATGCGTTTTCAGTATTGAGGAAGTCAAGCAGAAAAAGGAGTCTGAACGGAAAATGAAGGAAGCTGAAGAAAAGAAAAATAAGAAAAGAGAGGAGTTAATTGCACTGAGACATGACTTTGTTTTTCTCCTTCAGAAGAATGAGGAGTTGCCCAAGCACATGCAGCTGCACAGAGAGGTACACCTGACTTTTATGAGGGTCTTTACTTTTAGAGGCACCTTCTTCTAAAATGTTGCTACATATATTGGGGCCAAAGATGTCCAAAGCTTTGGGTTAAGGTGGTTTTAGGAATATATAAATTGTTAGGACTTCTGAATTTGATTGTTTGTGCCAATTAAGAAGCATAGGAGAAATATGTGGTTGTCTTTGGAGATAGCTTCTGAAATAAAGGATAGTGTTGATGTGCATGGAACTATGGCACCCAGGTAAAAATATTTATTATCAAGACCTAATAGCCAAAATAATGTGGTGCTGGGTTTTCCATCTTCCTGCAGGAGTTTGAGATGGACCATAGGATCTTTGAGGAGCTAGATAGGCAGAGAGTACAGAGAATCCAGTTAGTGCAAAAGAAGCTGGCTTGGGAGCATGAGAAACAGTTGATTGGGCTACAGAAACTACAAACACAGTAAGTAACACTTTTCTTCTACTTCTTCCTCTGACCTTGCATGGGGCTTGTTGTTTCTGAAGTGGTACCTCCTACAAGGAGAAATAATGTGATTTTTTTTTTTCTCTCTCTCGTAGAATCGATATTTAATCTGCTCTCTTATGATTCTGTTCTTATTTTACTAGGAACACACATGAGAGTATATATTGATATTTGTGTGTAATTACTTCTATTGAATCTTTGGTAAAAATTCAGATAGCCAAATGAAGGAAATTACTTCATTCTGATTCACTTCTATATGAGGAAAGCTGGTTGAGACTGTTTGCCTGGGGTTTTGCCAGTAAGTTCAGTATGAGCCAAGAACTCTTATTGAAAGATGAATTAATAAAATAAATACACAATATAAATTATACACATTAACAAAAACACCTTAGGCAGACAGAGTGTGTCATTAGGAAAAAGGCTCGAATAAGCAGGTTTTTAATCAGTCCTTAATGGAAGATGAAAGTTATTCTCATGAAGAACCTGGTATAAGTTTCAATATTGGGAGAGATCTTAATATGTTTTCGCTTGAGCATCTCCAATCCTGGATTAGATAAAAGCCAATAGATAGTGTCAGCTGTCATCATACTATGCTATTACTTACTGACTGATGGATTTACATGTAATTATTGCATGTGCAATAAGTAAACTGCACTATTCATGCCCTTTTGGTCAAGGCAGAATGGTATGTTGTGCCTACTGACATCAGACAGTTTTGTCTAATTTGGCATTCCAGGTTTCGGGACGCACTGGAATTTACTCTCATTGTTCATGCTATTCAAAGCAATCATCAGATTTCCACCTACAGCCTTCTCACAATGTCTGAGAAGTATGTCCAAGAGAAGAAACAAGGGGACAGCAAGTGGACAGTACTTAAACAGAAATGGACAGCACTTAAACAGGCAGAACAAGAAGAAAAAGTGGACATCCCCAGAGAGACAAGCCCTGTGCACAGGGGTAATGATAACCATTTGAATCTTTCAGCTGTAGGATCTGCTTTTCATGTTAGTTTGTTTTCCTGAGTCCAAGCTGAAGAAATACATGTGTATAACTGCAGGTAAAGAAATACAGCTGTGGTGTGTTTTTTTCAGTACCTACATACAAAGTAACACTCATACATGGTTTTCCATGTTTAGGTCAATGTCAGCAATTGTCTGTCAGCCCTGTGGGCAGAATGTGACTAAAAGTCAAGTTAAAGAACCTGAATACTTCCAGAACATCCACTACAATGGAACTACACTGGTTTACCTCAGGAGTTGTCTGAGGGAGTTTCCAGTAGTTGGGTCTGCATTGTGCCACGTGGTATTTACATCTTCACATGGTTGTTTTTTGTTTCAGAAAGTGTCACTTTTGAGGATGAGGCTGAAAAGCTGAAGACACCAGAGGTCCGGAAGCCAACCACGCGTTATATAGAAAGCAAACGTGAGAAAATCAGAAGAATTGTTGAGAAATATGATGCACTGAAAGCCAAGATCATGAAGAGAAGGGCAGAGTGGCATGAATTGTGAGTCTTGAACTTGACTCTCTTCCCTTTTAGTTCTGCTTCTTGTCTGAGGTCAAGTAAGGCTATTTAGCTGTCATATGGCACTATAATCTCTCACTGCTTAGCTTTTTGTATTCCTAAAGGATGTAATTAAAACAGATGAATTTTCACGTATCTCCAGGTCTCAAGAGAGCATTAAAATGTTTCATTTAGTTTCTATGGTTCTTCTAAAATATTATCAAATTTGAATTCAGCTAGGTAGCTGCATTTTCAGAGAGGGAGTAAAATGTGTCTAAATTGATCATAACTGAGAGACACCTAGGCCATTACAGTCAACTCTCAGTTAATCCTGCCAGAACCACATGAAGCAGATGCTGTAACAGCTGGGTTAGGTCAGCAGTGTTACCATCTCAGCCATTGGGTGAGTCTTTGTGATATGCCTTCCTGCTCTATGCTGGTCTTTATCTTGAGAGGCAAGAAAGGGGAACAGGACATCTTTCACAGAATCATAGAATATCCTGAGTTGGAAGGGACCCACAAGGATCATCGAGTTCAACTCCTGTCCCAGCACAGGGCAGGCTCAAGAGTCACACCATGTGCCTGAGAGTGTCGTCCAAACACTTCTTGAACTCTGTCAGGCTGGTGCTGTGACCACTTTTGGGGGGAGCCTGTTCCAGTGCCCAAACACCCTCTGGGTGAAGAACCTTCTCCTAATATCTAACCTAAGTCATATGTTTGAATGACTTATTTTTCAAGGTTGGGTTAGATGGGGCTTTGAGTGACCTGGTCTAGTGGAAGGTGCCCCTGTCCATGGCAGGGGCATTGGAATGAGATGATCTTTAGGGTCCCTTCCAACCCAAACCATTCTGTGCTCTTGGAAGTACAGAAGTTCTTCCTTAGGAGATGAATGGCAAAGAATGGGACCAATGTAGAGTGAGAATACAAAGCTTTTAAGGTTATTGAGTGTTTAATAGTGTAGTGTAGGATCAGGTACTCTGTGCTACAGGCTGGTAGATTGTTGATATGCAGCTCCATAAAACTGAGAGCAGAACTCAGTCTGAGTGTGAAGGTTTAAACTGTCCCATGGCAGAGATATGTTTTAAGAGTTCTTGGAGAAAAAAAAATCTGATATTTTAGCTTAAATGTGCAAGGATATCCTTTCCAAAGTAGCCATTCTTTTCTGAAAGAGATGTATCATTCCTGAACCCTCTTTCACCTCCCAAACTTTGCTGTGCAAATCAGAGGGTATGAAATGACTCTGTTTGTTCATTTGTATGCTTTCTGTCTTCAAGTTGAGCTTTATTTTGTAATTGCCAGATACAAGAGCAAACCTAGGGATAACTATGAGAATTCCAAAGATGCTGAGGAGATCAAAGAAGCACAGGAGAACATAGGATGTTACAAGCTGAAGGCTGCCTCTAACTACACACTCACTGAAGACGAGCGTGTGAACACCGAGAAGAAGATGATGCAGCTTGCATCCCTGGAAGAGCTGGTGTGTAAAACTGTGTATATTGCCCTGTTTTAGGGGGGAAGGGAGGGTAGTGCATTAACCACTGAAGAAAGTTTTTTAAATTAATTCAAAGTGAGTGTGGGAATAGGCCTTGAAGGACAGACTGCTGTTTTGAGTAAGCATTAGTTACAAAGCAGCCTTTCTCTTGTGAACTTTGTGCTTCACCAAACCCAAATCTGAATCAAACCAGGTGGCTCTTTATAAAGGAGAAAGAGAATTTACCTTTACTAGTACTTCAGCAGGAACACCTGTCTTTTTGAATTATAAGAAATAAGTAAAACACTGAGCTAAATAACCCCCTGTCATGAAATACCTTTATAAAAACAGGGATGTGAACAAGTGTTCTAGAGTAGCCTCTTCATATTTGCACTTTGGCCATCACTGCTTCTGGATGCTAAGCACTGGAATCTTCTTGAGAAACCGGGACCTTTGGAGCCACCTTGCTGTGGCAGGACTCCTGCAGCTACCACACACCTTTTAACCACAAAGACACAAGAAGTTCAAATGTTGTGCAGGATCTTTGTTGCTTTCCTTGTGGCTTCTTTCTTTCTGTCCTGTCCTTCTCATAGGAATGTTTTTTCACTGTATTTGGCTGGAGTGCAAGACACTGACACTGGATAGCTTTGACAGTGAGGTCTAAGCATTACAGAAGCAATGCTACATTCTCAGGGGATTTGTTGGATCATTTTAGTCTCAAGCTTGGGCTTTAGCACTTCATTGTAGTGCTGATGCTACCAGGTATCCAGTGATTAACCTGACTCATTAGGACAAACAAAAGGAATAGTTCTTGTCATAAATTCCAGGTTTATAAAGATGAAGAATTCCAGTTACATCAGGTGAGTGGTGTATAGGGTTATTTTCTTTTATAAAGATCAGAGAAGTTTCTGCCAAGTATATTAATGATAGATCACATTCAATTATTACTTCATGTAAAAAAAGTCAACTAATACAGTGTCTCCTTATCACAGAATGATTAATAATGCTAATGTTAGCCTTTTTGTGTTGAGGAAGACTACTAAAATTGTTTTTCCCTTGCAGATCCACAAGAACAAAGAGAATATGAACAAAGAGATTGTGTCTTTGCGGGATCTCAAGGTTTCTATTATTGAGGAAATCAAGGGTTTAGTGAAGGAATTGAAATCCATACAGGCAGCCTTGGATTTATCAGAACGCCTCCCTATTCCCTTGATCCCTCAGTTACACCCAGATGAGGTTCCTGAAAAAATAATTGAGTACAACAGTGATGTCCTCCTGAAGTTCAGAGAGGAGCAGGAGGCTGAGGCAAAGCTCAAGGAAGCACTGGAAGGGTGTCCCTCATCTCGTGCATTCAGGCACGTGTTTCTCCACACTCCTCCAGTGGAAGAGGTTGAGCCCATGGCACAGGCTGCAGGTGCATCAGCTGTGGTCTCAGAGCAGCAGAAGGCTTTTGAGATGGAGAAAGCAGAGCCAACAGAAATGGAACTGGAAATTCTAAAGAGGGAGAAGATAAAAAATCTATATTTGCAGGAGACCTTGATTAAAAAGGTAGGAAATCACAAGTTATTTTTGTCAGATTAAAAAATCCCCTGGATCATAAATGAAACCAAAACCCTTTCTCTCTCAGGACTGCAGCTATTTTTGCCTTTCTGCAGTTCAGGAAAATGCTAACTGTTGCACATTTTACAGTGTAAATCAGTATAAATCCACAATTATGAACTGTGTTGTGACTATTACCACTTGCAAAACAGGTCTTAAATTTCTTATTCATTGTTCAATGAAACAATGAGCTTAGTGGCCTGAAAAAAAAGACAAGTAAGAGGTTAGACATAACTTGTAAAATTACAGAGTTAAAAAAGGAGCATCACTGCAAATTTGTAGATTCATGATGTTCTCAGCTCTTAACTAACTGTAGTCTCAACTTTTCGGTCTCAAAAATTACTTTGTAAGAATTGAAAAGGTACAAAAGAGAGTAACCAAAATGCTTAGTCATGGAAAAGATCCTTTAAAAGGTACATCTAAGTGGATAAAGTATCTTTGGCCTGCAAAAAGGGCAACTGAAATGGTTGTAGAGATGTAATAAAATTATGAATAGCATAGAAAAGGAGAGTGGGAGTCATCTCTTAAAAGAAGGAGAGATATGAATGAAATGGTCACATAGAAATCCTGAACCATGCAAATGGAAATAGTTTTCCTATTCAATAGTAGCTGAGCTTTAGAACTCAGTGCTAGGATGTGGGAGAAGCTGTAATTTGATAAAGTCTGGAAGAAAAATCCATTCAAAGCTGTTGAACACAAGCATACTGCTTCAAGCTCAGGACGCCCCCCAGTCAGAGTTTAGGAGGGCACAGAGTGCAGCACACCAGAGGTGTGCCACTGTTCACTTGTTTGCTCCATTTCTTACTGTCTTTTCTCTAATTTCTGCTACTGGCTGTTGATTCTTTGTTCTGCCCCAGTGTAGACACCCTTGTGTTTATATGTATGAAGGTTTGGAGGGAATATCCAAATTCTGCTGTGAACATCAGATTTCTGTAAGTTAATGTTGGCAGCTGCTAGTATTGATATAGCTGTAAATGTCTAAGGGAAGAGCTGGCAGCTATTCCAAAAGAAGTCTGTCAAGGCAGAAGAGTTATTTATTGCTACATCTGGGATTGTTACATAAACTACTGTAAACTACAGATTGCTGTAAAACATTCTGTGAAGAGTAAAATACTTCAGGGATGGAGTGGGATGCAGTGAAAGATTCCTGTGAAGCCCTGGGGATTCTTTTACTGTTGTGCTGGGAACGAAGACACATTTGGGGTTAACTTTGTCTTTTGAAGTGTTTGAGTACTCCCTAGGAAATAGCATGTCTGAGAGGTTGATTTGATAGAGAGGATTTTCCCCTTCTGGTCCTTTCTCTAGCTTTGCATGTTTAGCTCCACTCATAATACTTTTCCTGTTCCTGGTTTGACTCTCATGTGCTCCAGATCAACACACTGGTGATCAACTTTGATGCTGAGCTTCACCTTTTGCGGCACAAGAAACTGAAGCTGGATGTGCAGATGAAAAGTGCTGACCTGGGCTGCATCACGTGCTGTGAAGAGCTGCTCATCCTGAAGAAACTTGAGATACATGAGAACCTTCTTGAGGAGCAAGTTTGTGCCCTCATCAGTGAACAGGAGGCCATACAAGTCAGTAGGCCGTGTGTACCATTAATTTAGATTTAACAGTACCATTAATGCATGGCTTGAAACAAAAGCAAGCCATAAAGTAAGTGATGACATCCCCTGGCTTTGTTTTAGCACTGATCCAGTGTCTAGTGCTAAATTTTGAAAAACAAGAAACTCTTGATGATCAGCCTACTAGGATGGTCACTTACAACTTCCAATACTTAATTTTCTAGTAATCTTAACATTTGTATTTTAATAGGTGCTGTGTGATATGGCATAAGGGATAAATCACATACTGTGAGAAAATCCTCCTAGGTGTTGCTGGACTGAACCATGGGTTTAAAGAGAGAGACAAATTTTGCATTTCCAGATCTTCACAGATGCATCCTATATGGATGCACATGGATTGTACCTTTTAACTGAAGTAGTTTTTAATTTGTTTAGTCAACATTGAAGAGCTACCTTGCACAGATGGAGGATAAAAAGTGTGAGATTGTAAAGCTTCAGGAACGTGAGAAAGCTCTTTATGCCAGCTTCCAAGCATCCCTTGGAGAAAACAACGAATTTGCTGATTTTCTGACCAAGATTTTGAAGAAGAAAGTCAAGTGTGTGCAAAGAAAAGAAGTAGGAAGAGAAGCAGGTTGGAGATTCTGTTCTTTTTGCTTTGTGGATTTGTTACATGTATTTCCATGTGGTCAAGTAAATGTCTCTCAGTGTGGCTGGAGTACATGCAACACTCCAGTCAGTTCAACATCCCATAGATCAGACCTACCCAGATTTGTTTATATAATCACCACATATCCTGTGGCAGTCATCTGGTGTGATAACAATGATGTAATCCAGTTTCTGACTTGACTACAGTTGGTCTGATAACAGCTCCTGAAATTTGCTTCCTGTAAGTCAATACTGAGGACTGCTAACTGGTAAGAGGAAAAGGCAAAACTTTAAATAGGTACTTCCTATGCTGTGCCAATGGGAGCTATGGATAAGTGATTAGTCTGTCACATTCTTGACATTCTGCTTTAATCTGTCCATTGACTAATGAGAGATCATAAACCTAATCTGCAGTCATCTATTAGTCACAGGACTAAACATATTACAACAGGATTTAATTTGTCTTAGTTACTCAGTTTTAAGCTGTTAAAGCTAGGCAGTCTTACAGAGCTAAAATACTTGTGCGCTCTTTGACTTGGCTTTTGATTTCAAGTGGGACATGATTAGCAAAAAGTGCAGACAATGGTGATGCTTTTGTGACAGATTTGTGCTTCCATATTTTGCCTGGTTGATTAATCTCTGTAGTAGAATGATAAACCCACAAGGTTTAAATTCCTAGCACATATAAAACCAGGAAATATTACTGAAGTAAGTCCCAAAAACATGGGCTGTGCCTGTGCCTTTTCCACTGCTAGATGATCTCTGTCCCTTTTTTTCCCCCCCTCTGTTTTCCTTTTTCCTTTCTGTAAAAGCATCACATCAGATCAATACAATAGACAGGAGGTGCCTGGATTCACATATTACCAGAATGATCTTTTATGGATTATTGGCTTGTGTTCACCAGCACATTGGCATAATGCATGGCTGGTGGGTCTGGGGTGTTTTGCAAGTCAGCACTATTGTCTGTTTCTTTCAGATGAAGAAGATGAGAATGAAGAGGAGTATGATGAAGAGCCTGACTTGAAGACTGGTGAAGAAAATTCTGGATCTGAAGATGAAGTATTTGATGATTCTGTTTGCCCAGAAGGTACCTAAGCTGTTATTTGCTTGTGTTGAGTAGTTGCTTAGCTTTAGGGGCAATATTGTGTGTTTGAAAAGAAAACACAGAACTTTTCATTATTCACTGCATGCTAAAGCCATGAAGGGCTGGAATGTGTGTGCAGCACTTTTCCCCAGGAAATTTCAGTAAAGATAATAAAACCACTGGTAGACTACCGTAATTAAAAAGTTTGGAAAAATAAAACTTAGCTAAGCACAAAGAATTAATTATTTTGTGTAAAGAAGCATTCACCATTTCTGGCTGTTTCCTGGAGAGAAAACACTCCTCTGGAGTGGAGCAGTGGTGAGGCTGTAGCTGCTGTCTGGAAACCTCCTGCCTGGCCTAGTTGGATCCCTCCCTGTTCAGGGAAGTTCTGAGGGAATCCTGTCACGATGTTATTTGAAGCTCTTTGTTACCACCTCGTGGATTTATGCTGCAATTGCCTGTTGTTAGGCTGCTCTGAAAAGTGAGGAGCTTTACTTTGCAAAATCCTCTTCATTTGTGCATGCAAAAAAGGCAGGTAACTGCTCCCCCACCTCTTTCCTTTTGTATGAGATTAGCTAATGTAGGGTGTTGTTTTTTAAAAATAATCGTTGAGTGATGTGTCAATGACTGTGTAACAACACTGCTTCATTTTCAAGTTAGAACTTACCAAAAATTCTCCTTAGTTTCTTTTAAAATGGATTTTAATATAATTTCCACAAATTGAATTTTTTATTAACTCCTTGTTCATCTCACTTTTCAAGGAAAAATTAGGAAGAAATTAAGGTTTTTACTTCTTATTTAAAAAGTCCAAATTGCTAATTTAATAGGGAAATTACACGTTACTCTAGCCTCTTCATATTTGTCTTGTGAAGTGTAATTTTCTTTGCCTTTATTGGATTCTCTTTTTTGTTATTATGCCTGCTGATTTGGGCATAATTATGGTCTTGTTTAGTATGACTGAAATCACAGTGTTAGATAGAATTTCACAGATCTTCCTTACCATGAGACAGGTTTCATGAAATACAGCTTTGTTTACCAATAGAGCTGCAAATGATCCCTACAGCAAATTCATAATTCATAGTGAAGGGTGCTATGGAGAAACAACTATGTGCTCACATAATTGAAGATTTTACTGCAGCATGTATTAATTACTGGGACTGCATTGTTTACAAAAGCTAATTTTTGACCACTTGGCTTTCATGCTGCCTCTGATGCATTTAATCTGACTTCTGGAAACAAACTGTCTTGACTGAATGTAAAGAAAAAAAAAGATCCATCCAAGATATTCACCTGGCCACGGAGGCACGTGGCTCACAAGTTGATGTTTGAGGAAGCTCTAGGGAACCAAACCTACAGTGTTCTTGGGGGAATGCTGGGAATGTGCACAGTAGAAGGTTCTAGCTCAAGCCAGAAACTCCAGTGCAGCCACAGTGAAAGTCAGCTATTCTTTGGCTCTCTCCTTCTCAGACTGCAGCGAGGAGCTCTTCCTCAACACCATCCAGCTCCGGCAGCAGCGGCTCAGCATTGAGAAAGCTTTAGCAGAGGAGAAGAAAGCTGCTGCTGACCTTAAAAAGGAATATAAAGCCTTGGCCACAAAGGTATTGTGGTGTTTGCTCAGCAAGCATCAGCATGTTCCATTACACTGAACATGTAATGCTAGTGATTAATGCTTGACTTAAAACCAAAATCCTAACCCTTTGAGAGGCCTCTGTTTGGGAAGAGCTATCTGTGGCAGCACAGAGGCAGGAGGCAGCTCAACCTGGGTCACCTGTTCTCCTGAAAAGGGTAAATCAAGGGGCCCATCCTTAGCTTCCATGGGGCTGGATCCAGGCTTTAGGTCCAGTTCCTTCCCAGCTGTCCAGCCTCATGCAGCAGTAGGAACTGGATTCTCTGCTTCAGATGAAACACATGGTAGAGTCTGGCCTATCCTCTGTGCATGTGTGTGGGGACAGAGAGATTGAAGAATACTTACCCTAACATAAATGCAGGTTAAAATAAATGCATAAAAATTCTATTCTTCCATCTATTTCTTTTGCTTTTAATTCTTTTCCTTTGTTCTTTGTCACATATATAAACTCTCTCGGTACAAATTTTCCTTTTAGCTTTTTTGAACTCCTGCATTAAGAAATTTGATTTGTATTGATTCAAAAGTATCTTAATTTGAAAGGTTATCTGGAAGAGAGAGAGTGCTAGCAAAAGAACATTATGCAAGTCTTGCTTTCTTTGTGTCTCAAAAATGTTCCATCAAATGTGCTTAACTTACAACATTTTTCAGTTTTTAAAGGCTTTCCAAAGTGCCAGCTGCCACATATTCACCCTGGGGCCTGACATCTGAGTCTGAATTGTTTCTTTCTCATGCAGAATCAATAAGCATTTCCAGGCATAACACAATAAAAATTATCTTGCAGGCTCTGTAGGTCCACAAGTGTTTTAGATGCTAAACAAAGCAGCTGTCTCTTGATACATACAAGGCTTCTCTAAGGAGACATTTATGAATGTACATGTGTATAGGGGTGTCCAGGTTAGAGAATTGCCTGAATACATGTAGGTGAGCCTTGTGTTTGCCTATGAAACTCACCTATCATATGTAATTTTAAAAGAAGACATTTTTTATATACTTCTTTCCCTTTGGATCAGAAACTCAAACAAAAGTTTGCTGCCTTATGTATTTTGAGTACCACAAGATTTTTTTTGTCCACAATTTGTCTTTCTGCAGGCAAAAGAAGTGGAAACCAGTCTGGAGACGACAAACAGGGAACTGGAGGCCTTTCAGTGGGAAAAGCTGCAGAGACTGAATGACCTGTATGTAGTTGTGCCTTTGAGACTCCACCAGGTAATTCAAGATGTTGAGTATCTGCACGTGCAGAATGGCCTGTGTACATCCAAACAATGGTGTTACTGTTCTTTGGGGCCCTTAGTTCCCAACTGACTGTGGTCTCCTGGGAGTGAAGTGCCAGCAATTGAACTTCATGCTGCAATTTCTTCTAGAATTCTTTTTTTTTTTCCCTTCTCCTGTACTGACAGAAATGAGATAAGGACAGTCAGGCTGGCCAACTGCTGAAATGTGCATAGTCTTCAAATGCTTTATAGGTTTGGCATGGTATTTTCCTTCAGGTCCATATGTGCTGATATTCTCCTGGGGAAAAAAAAAACAAAACACCCCCAAAAAACCTAAAACAAAAAAAGACTGAGAACTATTGAAACTACTGGGAGTCCTGCCCAATTCAGTAATGCCAGATTGGATACAATGCATTCATTTATGCAATTCCCTGGCCCCAAAAAAAGAGTTGTGCCCACTCTTGCTATTACCTCACTCACTAGTTCTCTATTGCTCACACATTTGATACACAGAGACATCTCCATCACCCTTAATGAGTAAAGTCAGCCTTGCTTATTTATGGCTGCTTCTTGCAGGTGCAGTGCTTGGTTGATGGGGAGATGCCCAGGGACTTCTCCCAGACTTTGGTATTCACCAACCGGTCCTTGGAGTACCTGCAGAAGAGACTCGTGGAGCTCCGCAATGAGAAGATGATGCAAAGAGAGATCCATAGAAAGGCCAAGGAGCAGCATAAGCAGCTTCTCCAGGAGAAAAAGGAGATGGAGATAGAGATTCAGGGTGAGCAACAGAGACTCTGAACAACACAGCTTTACTAATGCTGTGTTGTGCCCCTCTCTGGGTGCGGGTAACTCACCATGTCTGTCTCTGTGCTTGCACAGATGTCACAGCTGCTCGGTGCAGAAAATAGAACAGTGAGTGGACTGTTTTGATGGAGTACTGGTAGTTCTCCAGCACTGCAGAGTCATCAGGCTGTGTGAAATAATTTGGGAACTTAGTAGAAGTAGAGTTGACAGAGATGAGACACTGGAAGTCTGGAGACCTGATTGCTAATTCTGGTTGTAAACCAGAACTCCTAGGAAAAAAGTAGTTTCCCCAAAGCCACATAAGCTTTTTCTGGCAATTTCCTCCTTTTTGTAACATCTGAAGAATGAAACAAGCCCTAATCAAAACACTTTCCCGAGGGCCAAACCCAAGGCTGTGTCTAGCCCCACTAGACCTGCAGAGGCCCTCTATAGCCTGTGGAGTGGGAGTGGCTTACTAGGCCCGGTTTAGAGTGTGGCTTTGTGTGGATTACATATTACAGAGCAAATACCAAAGAGCTCAGACAAAAAGCTGGGGTAAGGCAGAAATTCTCATTAACCAAGGAATGACAGTGCTGCCACTTGTGCCACACTCCTCTGTTAGGACTGGAAGAGAAGTGCAATCATCTGATGATGGAGAAGTTTGGTCGGCTGGTTGACTTTGAAGCAGTTCAAGCACACTCTGTTAACATACCCATAGAGGAGATGAAAGTGAAGATAATGGAGAAAGAATATGAGCATTTTGTGGAGCTCAGAGAATGGGAGGTAAGGACCAGGAAGAGGAGGAAGACGTGTTGTGATGATCTGTTAAGGCTTTGTTTCCATGGGGCTGAATAGTTACACTAAAATATTTTGTGAACATGCTCAGGTTTGATTTTTTTTCACTTGTCATTAATAGATCATAATGTTCAACTCCAATTTCCCATCATCATTCCTACCTCTGCTCCAGCTGCTGATGCACATCCCATTTTTCATGGAGGCAGCTGATCTCTTTGTTTCACTTTCCTCAGACATATTGTCCTACATCATTCCCTGTGTGAAGTCCTTCCAGAGTGCTTTTCTCTGGTTCTCATGTGGCATTCAGTGCCTACTGCCTTTGGTGACAAACTGAGCACAGGGCAAGCTCTGGCTCATGCCTGGGATGCCAGTCTGTGCAGTCTGAAGGTTCTTGTCTCTCTCTGGGGGGCCTAAGGCTCAGCTACTGTGGCAACACGCTTATGCTGCCCTTCCAGAAGAGCACAGGAGGGTAAAAAAGTACACTGTGTACCTAATGGCTTTCTCTCTCCCACACTTTTGCCTAACTGTTTTACTTGCTTAGGCATTTGCAATATATATATTTAAAAAAAAAGATGACACTGCACTGAAGGTACTGTGGGATCAGGTGATGTGTGAGGGGTCAGTCTGTTGTTTTCCTGTCTCCTCTGACAGGTAGGAGCTTGTCAGGTAGTTGGAGCTTAGCATTTCTTCCCCACTTCACACTCTTTGTCCTCTCTCATCCCAGATCAACTTCTTACATCTTTCTAGGAAAGAATCTTAGTCCTGCAGCATCAGCTAATGAACCTGACAAGGGAAAACACCAGCAAGCTGCACCAGCTGAACAGGTTTTGCCATGAAAAGCATCAACTCGAAAGTGAGCTGGATTCACTAACCAATGATCTGGTAAGCCTTTTAGCCACTGCACTGCCTGCAGGTTTGGGACTGTCCACAAATGGGTAAGGACTCATCTGGCCCTCACCAGCTCTCTGGTCTCACATCCTGCTCTGCAGTCATCAGCTGCGGCTAATAGTGGGACAGGCTGAATGGCTGCTCCAGGTCTTGTAGAAAGGGAGATGAACCAGCTGATCCTGAAGAAGCCATACTTTAACATCTCTGGAATTTCTTACTTAGCTGCTTTCTAAGACTGAAACAAACTCATCTTATTTCCAATTAAAATATGCCTTGCAGGAATTAAAAAAAATATTCCTTTGTTACATGGAAACAGTCATGGAGCAAAGCATTACAATGAAAAGTGGTTTTATTGCTCTGTACTAGAGAGTGAGTCTAAGTTAGTGATCCCTCACTCCAACTTTCATATGACTAAGGAGTGGCGAAATCATGGATGTATCCTGCTTCACTTTCCCTGCTTGAAATAGATTTGCACTGTTCATTCTCCATGTTTTACAGGAGCCATTTTTTCCCTCTCCATACAGGGAGCAGAATTTCAGGGCACCCAAACTGCTGACAGGAAAGAGCAAGCCAGGCTGGAGTCACGGCTCATGCACGTGGCTCGTGACGTGGCCTTTCTGAGAGAGGAAATCAGTCGGGGCAGAACTGATGGCAGGTGAAAGAATTCTCTCTCCTTAGCAGAAAAGGTGGGTGCCTCCTTCTACAGCCTCTACCACAGGACTCCAGCTGAATTACTCCCTGTTAGAAATGGTAACTAATGTTCCAAGTCACCCTTAAAATTAACTGTGGCAGCAGTCATGCCTGGAAGTGCAAAATTCATTGTTTGGGCTACAGAGGGGTTTAGTTGTAAAGGGTTACATTTGTTTTCTCTATCAAAATATGACTGCAACAGGTATGGAATAAAAAATTGCAAATAAAACTACTGAATACTGTTACCAGTCCGTTGCAGAGGCTTGCACTGCACAAGGTGCCCTGTGTGTGTATGTGTGCATTGTGTCTATGTCAGAGGGAACTGGGCTTGTTAAGAGCCCAGGGATGTGCTACTTGCTTGCAGAAAGCAAAAGGGCCTTTCTCCTCAAGGCAGGATGTGGCATTTACCTGGCAGGAGGAGGGTATAGCAAATGCAAAGTCAGCCTGTAATTCCACTGGCTTGCACCTGCTGATAAGAGTGAAAGAGCCAAGCTCTGTGTGTTTTCAGGTGTTACTTTTTCCCCCTCTCTCATTTGGGGTGGTGGCAGCATGTGATTGTTTACACCACTTACCCTGCCTTGCTGTGAGAATTTCCTTCAGCCCCAGGGCGGAGGGGTTGTGTTCTCCTAGTGCAAGACTTCTGAGGTGCTAATTTTTAATCAAATAGATTGAACAACCTGCAGCTGCTCTTCCTGTTCCTCCCCCTTCCCCCCCTTTTGCCATGGTCTTTGTGTCTTTGTCTGGTGTACACTCAGCCAGGATCCAACCATATCCCCGCCAGGCACAAGAACTTCCCCCTGGCCCCAGCACAAGCAGGTGGCAAATGCTTGTGCAGCCTGCCTTTACAGGGGGTCCCTGCTGAGGAACACACCTGGGGCAGGGAGCTCTGTGTGCAGCTGCAGGTTGTGCCCTGGGTGGTGGGAAAAAGGGGCTGTGAACTGGCACCAACCCTTTGGCACCTGTGCAACCAGACACGCAGAGACTGGAGACAATGAACAGCAAGGAGACCCCAGATTAAGTATCAGCAATGACTGTAACTGCAGGAAAATGTCACCTTCCCCCAGGTGCCCTGTTTGCTGTATGTCTGCAAGCAAAAAAGAAAGAGAAGGCTCATTCTGTGGGAGGAATTAGCATAGAGGCAGGCACAGCAAAGACTAAAGCCTTTATTGTAGATGTTAAAGCGTGGATTTGTTTTACAGATAGGCGGCTGCAGATGGCGTGTATGTGAAAGGTTGTTTAAGTTGATTAGGCAGAGTGCATAACTCCAGTCCATTCACAGGAGTGGGTTCCTGGAGCAAACCTTCCTGTGGGGGAGAGGAAAAGACCTTTTTGACAGCACTGTCCTTTGTGAAGCCCTCGTTGCAAGAGGGTGCTGGATGGTGGCAGTGGCAGCTCTGTTTGGACCCATGTCCCGCAGTCTCTTGGCCAGGTGTCCCCATGGTGTGCTCTGACAGACAGCTGGTGCACAGAGAGCTGCTGCCTTGTGTCCTGGGCCCTCCTGTGACCTTGCTGAAGATACCTTCTGTCTCCATAGCATTATAAAAGGCACATATACATCTATATACAAGTGCATAAATATATAAATAGGGGTGTTATACAAAAATAAATACCCTTTCTCTTTTTCTCTTTAGAATAAGTCTTTTGCAAAAGGCAGCTCGGTCCCTAGCTGGTGGGAGGATGAGTCTCTAAGGGTCTCAGTGGTGGTGGGCTGCTGTTCAGATGTCTTGGTAGGTCCTGACCCACAGATGTGATCACAGGATTCTGGGGATGGAGATCTCCTCTGGACCGGCAGCAGTCTAGTCTTTCTACCTCTTCAACTGGCACAAGGCCTAAGCAGCAAGGGGTTCCTGAGGGGAAAAGGAGCAAGAAATTATTACAATGCACACTGAAATAAGAGATGCTGTGGGAGGTTTTTAGTCAACAGTTCACTTTAGGAGGGAGGGGTACTCTGATCCAAGAGGAAGATCTGCCTTCTGAAAGTCTGTGTGGGAATTTGATGCCATGATCACACAGAACAACTCTGATCTGCAGTACAAGGGTGGATCAATGGATCAGGTCTTTGGGAGATGGATGCACATAATCTGAACATGAGCCATCAGAAGGGCTCTACAGTGAGATTTCTATTCAAGATCAGCCTAAAATGATGAGATGAAGGAGGCATGGAGCTTTCCAAACCACTGACCTTGGTGGAATAGGGTATCCCGTCGAGCGTCCAGGCTGGGGCCTCCCACTTTGCTTCCCATCACTGGATGATGGAGGCCAACAAAGTGCTCTTGAAGGTGAGGACAGTCATCTTGTGGCTGAAGAAGCTGGTGAGTGGAGTCATCTGGGAGACTGTAGAGGAAAGAGCTGTCTTCTGTTCTCGAGCTGGGCAATCTGGGGAGACGGGCAAAGAGGCTTAGTGCTGTTAACAGATCTTTCCTCCTTGAAAGATATAACCCCTGCAATGTCAGCCAGCTCATCAATGCTATGATACAGAGCATTCCAAAGGAGGGAAGAGCAGAAGTTGGGATGTACTTGGGGGATGGGAATGAGGTGATGGGACCTGGTATCCATGACCCCACAGCCTGGTGAGTGCCACAAGGAAGGAGCAGTGCCTGACAGGGAGCATCGTAATGAAGGTGTCTGAACAGTGAGACACAGCACACACAACTGCACATTCTGGGGCAACTGTTTATCACCATCCAATCCTAGATGTTTGCTTCTCTCATCCTGCCTTTCACTCTCCCACTTAGGAACAGGAGGAGGAAAGGGGGCAGAGGGAAGTAGGTCTTAGCCTCTAGAATTAAATTATTCCTCCCTGAAATGGGCTGTACAAAGAGAATTTAGACCAAGGCAGCCTAGTGCTGGAGCATGGATTTGTTTCCCAGAGAGCTGGGACAGATGGAAGTGTATTGAGGGCAGGTTTTTGTGAGCATGTAGTCCCAGAGGATTGTTCCACCCTCCCTCTCCACCTGCCAGGACTAACCTGGAGGGCTGGTAGTCTTGCTGGGCACTCCCATTCTGCAGCACTCTTGCCTGCAGCAAGGCATTGGTCTCCTCATGTGACTGGAAGGAGAGAGAAGGATTCTTAGCAGAGCAATGGCACACAGCAGCACTGAGGCAGATCTGAGAGTCAGCCCTGGGACACACTGGTGAAGCTCTTGCAGCAGAAAGCAGAAAAAGCTGAAACTGTTTCTTTTGCTACTGTGGGCAGTGGAATTAGGCACTGAAAATGTCACTTCACACTTACTGCTGAATCAATGGGGGATAAGCAGTTTATAGTGTCAACTGTGGCACTGCCTGGGCCTCTTCCTCTTTCCACACAGAGTCCTCAGCACTGTCAGTCCCTGTGAGCTTTGCTAAGGGTAAAGAGGAACTGTTCCCATAAGAGCAGCCTTTCCTCACTGCCTCCTCCATACTTAAGAGCCACTGCCCCAATAAACCACCCCTTCACCAGGGTTTTGGAGACCCTCCTGTTCCCTCCATGTCTCAGACTTCTCTGCAAAGGGGAAATCTCTTTTGAGAAGCCAGTCTTGCCACTTCAACATACTGCAAAGTGTGCCAGCCATGCCTGGAGAAGCCCTCTCACTGCAACTGTGGCCTCCAGCTCTTGCCAACCAACTCTTGCTCCCAGGTGTGGACTCACCTGTGGCACTTCATCTGGGCTGTAATCTCGGGGCTTAGTGCTTGTGTACCCCACTCCTGCAGAGGGGCAGATGCCATTCAGATGTGCCCTGCTGGTGTAGGGCTGTCCATTCACAAAGGGATGGCCATTGGCACGAGGAGCAGAGATGCCCCTCAGAGGCACCATGGTGTACTGGCAGGAGGATACCAGCAGCCCAGCTCCTGGGAAGCTCATGTCAATGGTTTGCTCTGCAGAGGGAAGGAAAAGGAAGTCTGAGGCAAAAATCAGAGGTGAAGTTGAGCTGGTTGAAGCTCAGCAGGGATAGGGTTAGGCTGTCCTATCAGGCAGCTATTTTGGGACTCAAAGCACCCTGGGAGACAAATGGGGGATAGGGGCCCTACACAACTGCAAATGTCCCAGAAGCTCCTTTTCAACCAGGTAAGCAGGACAAGGGACAAACAGTGGTTTTTATCTTTATGCAGTTCCACAGGACATCTGAGACCTGCCTTGTGTCCACCTCTTCCCTGCTTCCCAGAATTCCCTCACATTCTGGGTGTTTACACCCAATTACACCCAGGGCCAGATTTAACCCACGGGCAAACCACATCCCATGAATCAGCCCTCAAGAAAGAACCCTTACTCTGCTTAGACCAGGCTCTCCAAAGGCAAAAGGGGATGAAAGCCACGATGAGGAGTACGATGGAGCCCAGCACAACACCCACAATCAAGTAGGGCAAGTCACTGGAACGGGCCACCATGGCTCCTGTCCCCAGGCCACTGTGCCCACCACTGAGGGGGGGACGCTGCTGAGGGGGCACTGTGGAGGGTGGGAGACGGCCTGGCAGACCAAGAGACTTCCGAGCTGTGGAAGGAAGGAGGAGAGAGAGAGAACATTAGACACAGACATGGCAGATGGAATAGCAACCCAGTCCAGGGATGTTTATGCTGCTGTGTGAAGTGGCCACACTTCTGTGGTTTTAAAGAAGCATTCCTGCACGACAGGATTCCTAGGCTGATGCATATTGCAGTACAGACAGGTCCTCTGTGCTGGGCTCACAGCTCTGTCAGATCTGGGCTTGGACTGATGAAACAAAACCAAAATTGCTTCTCCAAAGCACATACTTGGACTTAATGCTGCTCCTGTCATGACAGTGCAGCTGCTTGGAAAACAACATGGAACAGGAGTTCAGCATAGCAAGGGAACCATTCTGGTTCCTGCCACTGCCTGTGCAATACTTAGGAAAACAAAAGGTAACTACTACTGAGGGACAGTGATGGACTCTGCACAGGGGGCCTGTGAGTACTGGTATGGGTACACACACATACTGATCAACAGCATGGATGAGCACATGCCTCTCTTCTCCCCAGTGCTGCCTCCATCCCCTCGCTGGAGCTTGGATAATGCACAGGCAGGCAGGGATGGTTCCTGCTATGCTGTGCTCTGACAGCTGCAGGCAGGGAAGGCAGCAGGCTGTGCTCCCAGTGCTGTGCTCTGACAGCTGCAGGCAGGGAAGGCAGCAGGCTGTGCTCCCAGAGCTGCCCCAGGAAGCTGCTCACCTTTGGTTTCACAGATCATCACGTTGCTGAACTCGCTTTCACCTCCCTCGTTGAAGCACTGCATCTTAATGTCATAGGAGGTCTCTGGCTGCAGGTGGCTGATGGAATGCCAGTACCGATCTCCTGAGCAGGGAACAAACACATGGAGCTGTTAGTTCCTCAGGGAGCAGGCAGCTGGCCCAGCTCTGCAGCAGTGCCAGGTAAAGCAGCCTGGACAGCTGCTGCCTTCTGCACACAGGGCTCCCCCTGGCTGTGTTGTCTTCCAGTAGGAAGCAGCAGCTGGGACCAGTCTCTCAATTTCTCCTACCTTCCACCACATCCTTCTTGTAGTCACTGTCATTGTCACTGTCAGTGGGGCGGTAGTAGATGTAAAATCCATGGATGGGAGTGTTGTTGTTGCTGGCTGGGATGTACTGCAGAGAATGGGAGGGAGAGCAGAAATTAGATGTCTGTGCTCTGTATTGTACTAGGTGAGGAGCAGTTGGGATAAATGGGATGGGACAGGAAGAAAACCTAGCAGAGGGATCTTCCTTGTGTTGCCACTGGTTTGCACAGTAAGGGCTACCTTAGCACTGAGATTTTTTATTTTCTCCTCTCATGCTTTGCTTCTCTCGGGTAGAGTCTGGGCCTGTCACACCAGGCATCCAAGTGCTCTGCTCCCTCTCAGCACCCACAGCCAATGGCACAGAGAAAAAATTCCTCAACAACAGTGATTCAGCTGGGCATGGCAAGCACACCATTCTCGTGACTCCAGTAGGCTCATGGCTTCCAGGCAAACTAGGTCTTGCCATGAACTGGTGACTGCAGGACCCTTGTGTTTCTGAAGACAGCTCTCTTCCTTCCCCACACCCAGGGGGTGTCCCAGCTCCATGTGTTCTTGCTGTCTTTCACACACTACTTTATCAGCTACTGTTTGTGTTTAAATGAACAGCAGTGCCCTCCTGCCTTATTGCAATTTCTGGCTAGAAGCAGCTACGAGAGAAAAGCAATGCATCCCTCTGAATAAGCCCTAAGCTGCTGAAAACTCTTGGATCTGGGCTTGTGATGCAAAAGATCCTACCCACTCCTAAAAATCCTCTGGGGTGGACTGCTGTAAATGATTATCAGCATTTAGGATTGTTACCCAGCAAATGAGAGCAAAGGACATATCTGCTGGAAAACACTAGGAGAGAGAGAGAGGTGCAATGAATCTGGCCAGGAGAGCAAGCAGCCACGCCATGCATGATGGAACTGTGCTTGTTGAACAAAAGGTTCCCCACCTCCCCAAAGCCTACCATCCACTTGAGCATGATGGTGGTGTCGTTGATGGCGTCCGTGAAGGTGATGTAGGGCCCGGCCACGGGGCGCTCGTAGGCGCGGCTGCTGTAGCCGGACACCACGTACGGCCGCGACGCCGCGCTGGGCTCGCTCTCGCCCAGGATGTTCAGTGCCCGCACGCGGAACTTATAGGATGTGCCTGGGAGGGGAATGGGAAATGACAGAGTTGCAGAGATTGGAGTCTCCCAAGATTTCTACCGTGAGAAAGTATAAAGTATCTTCCCCTGACTGTGAAGAGGGGCTACATCTTCTTCAGAAGGCAGAGCCTACAGGGAGTTTGGGATCAAAGTACAGCCATGCGTTAGATGGAGCCTGCTTTTATTTGCCTTCCCCAATTCCTGCCTGGATGGTCTAAAGGTCAGGCAGCAGTTTTGGAAGGTGTGTGGGGGGTTAAGAAATGTCTGAAAGGCTATCCTGACCTGAAAGCGGGGATGGAAAGGTGTCCTTCCTCTGCTAGGTGGGGATTAAGTACATAAACATCAGTTACAAGCTCAAAGCCTAAGTCATTTTTATGCAAACTTCATTTTACTGTCTTTAATTTGGGGTAGTTATGTTCCCCTTTTCAGCTGCCCAGCTCAGTGATGGAATCTTTTCTCATGTGAAGTGCAATGGGAATTGTGTGCCCATCTGTCTTGCCTGTGGCTAAGGGAAGTTCTGTCCTGTCTCATAAATGGCAAAACCAAATGCCTTTAGTAACTGTATCCTGTAACGCGGAAAAGCATGCCTAAGCCTCCCCGAGGGAGGTCAAACCTATGCTGCTCTTTGCAGCTGGAGAAATTGGAGAAGCATGTGCAGCTTTTTCCCCACACACCTAAGGGGGGAGTCGGGGGAGCTTTGATTTGCTCACACATGGCAGGAGTGAGCAGGATGTGACAGATGGTTGACCATCCTACAGGGATTGTGCAGCTTTCCTATAGACCTCCAAGGAGGAGAACACCTGCCTACCTTTCTCCAGGCCTGGGATTTCCACAGAGAGGCGAGAGGGAGGAATGTCACTGGTGGCCAGGACCCAGTCTCCCAACTTCTTCAATTTCTTATACTCCACACGGAAAGACTGGATGGGGAACCCACCATTCCCACGGGGGATCCAGGTCACGTACACAGAGGTCTCGGATGCCATGGAGATGGTTGGGCGGTCCGGTGCCTCTGGAGCTGCGAGGGGCACAGAGGGACACCAGGACATGAGACATTGTTCTCACCCTGTCTGGAGGATCCAGATCTGTAGCTCAGAGGTGTGTGCTGGAAGGACTACCTGCACTGCACCCACCCACATGCTCTATAAATCCTGAATGCTCCCTTCCTTCTCTCTCTTCACTAGAGCTGGCACCCCCAAATCCTCACTCCTTTCACTTTGTGTCCACAAGCACCTTTTTACTCCTGCTTGCATCTTGCTCCCTTTCCACTCCCAGCTCGAGTATGAGAGAAGGTCTGAGGCATCAGACCTCCCATCAAGGGAGGGAGAGCAGTGAGAGGGGTGGATGCAGGCTGGAGATGAACAAAAAGCCTGGCTGATGTGGGAGCAGTGAGCAGGAGGAGACTGGCGCTGGGGACAAACAAGTGTGAGAGATGAAAACAGGAGAGGTTGAGAAGAAACAGCTGAGGAGGAAATATGGAAAAGTTCTGAACTGGGGAAATGCAATTTGATAGGAAAACAATCAAAAGATTGGAGGGAAAGAGAGCTGGGGGCATGAAAATAAAGGCAACAAATGAATGAGTATGGGCGAGACTGAAGGATGGGACTTCACAGGAGGATTAGGGTTGAAGGAGAGAATTTCAGAGAAATGATAATAGCAGTAGTGATAGAGACAAGGTGGGAAACAATGAATTGGATTGACCAGTAAGGATCTGATGTTTCTCTAGTGCAGCAGGATACCCAAAGGGAGCACTCTGCACCCCCAGAATGGGCACTAACTGCGCCTTGCCAGGGCATGGCTGAGAGAGGAGGATGCCAGGCCACGCAGGGGCTTGGTCCTCGTTCCTCCCTCACTCCCCCCCAGCACCCACTGTGCAGCACACTCTGTTGTTCCTGTGCCCCACACATTTGCAGATGCCAAGGCAGGGCTTTCTGAACTCTCTGTGTGTAACTCAGCCAGAGACAGAGTTACTGACAAGTCCTGGCATTAAAGGTGAGGCCAGGCAGGCTCTCCAGGACAGACTCTGCCAAGGGCAGTAGTGCGAGTGTCCCAAGAAGGACCTCTCCTTGTCAGGAGAGAGAAACCACCCATCCAGCAATGCAGAGCCTTGATTTACTCAGCAGAGACTCCAACCCCAGCATGGCCTGGCCACTGCCACCCCCAAGGGACGCAGCCCCCCTGAGCCTCCCTCCTTGCCAGTTCAGGGAGGGCCTTACGGGACAGCCGGCTGTTGTCGGACTGGTTGCTGCTCTGAGTGCTGGTGCCTGGGTCATCCCTCTGGATCTGCTGCTCTTTGCTGGCAACAATCTCTGGCTTTGGGCGCCGGCCTGTGCAGAAGGGAGAGGTGGCATCAGGAACAGAAAGGTGCACTCAGAATTCACTTTTGCTGTGATCAGGAAAGAAAATATTCCCAGCCAGGATGCAGAGGTAAGTACACTCTAGACTCTAAGAGCCCTAGGGGCTCAGAGCACTCAGCCTGCAGGCAGGGACTAAAGCTAAAGGTGCAAATCTGTTAAACTGTTAATAGGTCCCCCTCATATTTAATTTTCTACAACCTTTCATTAGCTTCCTTGAAATGTCACTATATTTCTACCCAAGAAGGTAGTAATTAGCACATGAAAGGGACCTGGGGGGAGATGTGAGCAAGCCCATCACCACAGGGAAGGCTGCTATGAAGGTAATGCCATTCCCTACACCTTCTGGAGACACGAGAAACAGCCAGGGAACAGGGGCACTTAGCATAGTTCCACATAGGGAACAGCCTTTTGTTGGCAAAGACATCTCAGTACCCAGCACGCTGCGTGGGACAGAAGGCTTGGAGTTTTCTTTAGTGCAGGAGAAGCTTGTAAAGACAGGTAAGACAAACACCTGTTGGGAAACCTCCAGAGGGTGATCCTGTCTCCAGGCAGAGATGGATTAAACAACCTCCTGCTATCTCTGCTAGACCCATTTTCTACGGTTCTGCAGGTGTTCAACTGAGCCACCAAGGGAAGAAGGGACTTATTCCAACCCACATAGAGCTGGAATTTTTCCCACTCTACCTTCTGACATCCTACCTTCCCTTTGAGAGTTGCTCTAGGCCGAGGGCAGCTAGGTTTCCAGAGCAGAAACACTCCCATTGTCTAAGGCCTTGTGCCTCAGGGGCTGTGTCAGAGGGGCCCTCCCTGGCTCAGAGCCCCAGGGAAGGGTGTGCCCTTACCGGTGCGGAAGGTCACCATGGCCGTCTGGCCCTCGCCCGCACAGTTGTGAGCAGCCATCTCCACCTCGTAGAGGCTCCCGGGGTCCAGCCTGCTGAGGGTCAGGCGGTGCTGTGAGGCTGGGACATCCCTCACTGCCCAGCTGTCCGAGGCGTTGGCGACCTGCTGAGAGACCAACACAGGCGTTGCAGAGCTGGGCTTCTTGTGGGCACCCAGCTCAGGAACCTTCATAACAAGTTGTGCACCAACCAGATGTACCCTCCCTTCCCTGTCTGCAAAGGAGGGAGCTGTTTCCATCCTGGTTTTGCAAAGCAGTTCAGGTATAAGCAGCACAATTCAACCAAGCACCACGGTGTCTTCTTGACACCAGAGGCTCACTCAGCCCTTTTCTGTCTGCTGGTTCCCTCTGACACTGCTGCCCCTCACTGTGTGTAAAGCTCTGGAGCAGGGGTGCCCCACAGAAAGCAGCATTAGCCAGAGGACTGAGCTGCTTTAGGAGCCAAATCTCTCCTGCAGCCCAGCTGCTGAGCTGCTCATTTAAACACTGGCCCTTTCCATGGAATGAGGCACCCAGACACAACTTTGTCTAATCCACTTTTATCCAGCCTCACCCCTGGCACTCTGGGGCTGAAATTAAGATCCATAACACTGGAGCACAGGACTGTGTATGGCTACGGCCCTCAGAAAGGCTTGGAAACACAGTTTGTTTTTGGGTGACACCCTGATGCCCCGTGCAGAGGGGGAGGGAAGGTGGGGCCTTCCTCCTTCTCCCCAGCTGCAAAGATAATATTTTTGCAGGCAAATAGGCAGGACACTGAAGTGACCCAGTGCCGAAAGGAGCATTAGTAATGCAGGCAATGCAACAGAACGGAAATGCCAGGACTCTGCTGCATCATTCATCTTCTCCAAGTGTTTGACACTGACTGATTAATGCCTGCCTCGTTTTATTTTTATTCCTGAGCCCACAAAATTGTGAGGCCAGGGAGGGGAGCCCTAAAGGCTGCTAATATCCAGGAAAGAAAAAGACAAATTCCTAAGAAACAAAAATAAGGGCTGCATGGCATCTGACTGCTTGCAGGCTGCTGGGAGTTTAGGGGCAGTGTAAGAACGGGGTGAAAAGAGATATTCACAGGCATTTTCCAGAGAAGAAGCAGACCCTTGCCCAGTACAAGGGTAGGTCTCCTGTCTGATGGTTTAACTTTTCTTACAGCCATCTTTTGCACAAAGAGCCTTTTCTTTTGTTGCTGAATTGATTCCTTCCCTCCCCACACACATGCTTTTCCAGTCAGAAATGTCAAAACCAGATCATTACATAACTTGATCCCAAAGATCTTGGATAGAAAGAGACTCTTTCTAAACAAGTTTAAGGGTTATTGGGACTAATTCCTTTCCACACAATCCTTAAGCATCCCAAGAAAGAGTCTCCAGCTGAGAATTTGGACTACACTGAAAACATATTACTTGCAAACTGCAGTGACCCATGGTGACCTTCACTGCCCTACAGCCCCTTCCAGGTGAAGCACTGAAAAACAAATCAAATATGGACAAACTCCAAGCCTGCAAGTTAAGATCCCAAGGAGAATTGGTGGTTACATGATACACCACTGGGGAATTAAGCTCTTCTTGGCAGACAACCAGAGCCTGGTGGTGCTTTTGGCATCTTTGTTTTATATTTAAGCTTGCCCTATTGTGTTCCTGTGCTGGCATCTTCTGCCTTTGTTTTAAAAGGCTTTTTAAAGAGATGGTGAGCTGAAAGCCTCAGCTTAAGTTTCGTTTAGAAAGAAATCAAGGATTGTAACAGTCTTCTGTTATACTATATTTTCACAAAATCAGACAATTCCAGGAAAATAGATACATATATTCACATGTACTAGAAAATGGTGCCTTGCAGTGGCTGGGAATCCAAAACATGTGATCTGGCAAGGTTTTGGAATATACTCAAAACCTCTGGGGTTTGAGGCAAAACCTCCCTCTCTGCTGCAACTCCCTGCCTACCCAAAGGAAAAAACAGCAGCAGACAGAGAAATTCAAGCCCCTTTTTTCCACTTAGATCCCCAGCAAAATGGAAAGGGATACTTTAGACCTCAAAAGCAGATTTTTTTCCTCAACAATGCTTCACCATTTAAAGAAACTGCTGGGCTACAGCTGTGCCTGCACTGTGCAAGGGAGATGCCCTTGGGCTCTAGCAGGGCTCTACCAGGACTGTGACACCAGCAAAAGATGCACTTCCAGAACAAAACCTGGAGGTTACAGACCCTCCCAGAGGATTCAGCATGGCTATGACAGCTCTCTGCTGGCTCCTCACACTCACTGAGCATGGGCACTTCGGTGCTGCTGAGCAGGGCAGGTACATGCAGCCTGCAGCCCAAGCCTTTTAAGCCTTTCAAGGCAGAGGTGTCCCCATGCCTTGTGCCAAGATAAAAGCATTCCAGAGCAAGCCACTGCACAACCTCAGGACCTCCTACCTGTGCAAGCACACAGCTGGGAACTGGAAGCTACTGGAAATGTGTGCATATGCCTTCTGCATATTAAGGCACTGCCATGGGCTCTTTGTGGACAGCTCAGCAAACCTCCTCTCACAGCCTGTACTGACCCCAGCTCAACGGGCTGAGGCTGCAGCTCAGGAGGTCCCACTAAGCACTGGTGGCCCTGCCCCAATGCACCTGCTCACGAGGTGCAAACACCTGCAGTGAGGGCACCAGGCTGCCTGTGGAAGGGCACAGAGGGAAGGGGGGAGCAGGGCAGCAGAGCGGGCGATACCTTGCGATGCTTCACCACGTAATAGAGGATGGGGGCTCTGCTGTCAGGCCGGGGCCGCCACACCAGATCGTAGCTGTCCGTCTTGGATGTCCGTGGGGAACTGAGGATGATGGGGGCCTCGGCTGGAGTCACCAGCTCCCTGTTGGCTGCACACTGTGGAGATGCTGCTAGCGGGGTTGTCCCAGGCTTTGGCAGTCCAGCTGTATCCAGGGGCAGCTGTAAGGCACTGTCCCTGGAAGGTGGTGTTGGAGGCTGAGCTGAGTCCAGCTGGGCACCTCGCCCAGGGCTGAGTGGAGCTCCTGAAAGACAAGGTGTCACAGCAGGGTAAACACCCATTCCAGTCTGCAGTAAAGGCAGAGCTATGAGCCCCTTGTGCCACGCTGCCTGCTGTGCCACTACAAAAGGTCTTGGCAACAATCTCTCCTCCCCCTGCTATAAGCCACGGGGCTCCCTCCCTCTCTGAAGTCCCTCTTACCCTGGGTAGGTTCAACAGAGTCCAAGGAATCAGGTGGTACCTCTGATCCCAGGTAAACTCAGACACATCAGTATTTAGGCTCCTCCCCAGTGCAAGCTCAGAGGCAGAGCTAAGCCACGGGGTGAGGCACTAAACCCAGATGTGCCTGTTTCTTGCTTAGAAATCACTCAAGTGTGCATACATGGCCCTGCCCTTAGAAGCAAAACTGCTGTCATCTGTTCCCACAGGGAGAGATGCAGATCCCAGCCAAAACAGCGCTCGAAGCATAGGTTAAACAGGAGGGAGGAGCAAGGCAGCTCGCACACAAGCAGGAGGGTTACACCAAATTTCTTCCCCTGCTTCCCCCGTGTGTTGGGCTGTGACCGAATGGCCACGACTTTGCAGGGAGGGGCTTACCCGGGCGGGCTGTCCTGAGCTGCACCATGGCCTGGGCGCTGCCGACCTCGTTCTCGGCCATGCACTGGTAGATGCCCTCGTCCTCGGGCCCCACGCTGAGCAGCCGCAGCGCCCGGCGCGACAGGCGCAGCCGGGGGCTGCCCGACAGCGGCACCGCGTTCCGCAGCCACAGCACCGAGGGCTGCGGGTTCCCGCGCACCTCGCAGGTGAACTTGGCGCTCTGGCCCCACGGAATGATCTGCTGGGACAGCTCCATGGTGACCTCTGGGGGCTCTGTGTGTGGAAGAAACACAGCTGCTGAGTGCCACTCGGCCGGGAGCACGGCGCGGTCATGGCTTTGCATGTTCCTCTACGGCAGGGATGAGAGCAGGGTGATAAATCCTTTCCTACCCTCAAGGCCCACTTCCTCTGTGGGGGCCCACACGGGTCTGCTTCAATGCACCTCCCCTCAAATAAACCACAGCATCCACATAAACCACAAAGAGAAGTAGCCCAAGGCCATCTATCCCTCTCATATGACATCAGACATCTCCAAGTCCTATTTTTCTAAACTGAAATGTTACTCTGCAAAGATTGTGCTTGTGTCACAACACCACATTGGCACCTGGATGAAATGCAATCCATGAAATGTAGGCTTAGCCTCCCTAACAATTGTGAGAAGGGGAAGTATGTGTGGCAGAAGTAACTAAGGTGTAGTATCCCTTACATTTTCCACCCCACAGAGAGCTACCCTACAAAACAGAACAAAAAGCAAGACACTGATGTCTTCCTTATGCCAATGTCAAATACATCTAAAAAGCAACCAGTGCTCCACTAGACAGTGTTAGAACAAAAACAGCACCACGAACAACAAGAGAAGAGCTTCTGTAGAAGAAGGGAGGATCCATCATCTCCAGCCCATGGTGGGAGTCAAAAAGGAGGAACTACCACCCTCAAGAAAGAATTTGTCTGGTCTCCTGGAAACTGGAACCACAAGCAGCGGTTTAGCATTACATTGTGGTTTGTCCAGGGAGAGGAAGAGTACATCAGTGCTAATATTGTCCCCCAAAAGCAGTGAGGAAAGTCCAGGCCCTTCCTGAAACAACGGCTACAGCAGCACTCACCGAACACCTGCACGTTGTAGAAGATGAAGGCGGCCCCGGCCTCCCCCACCCCATTGTCAGCCGTGCAGCTGTAGGTGCCCGAGTCCTCCTCGCTCGTGGGGTCGATGAGGAGGTTGCTGAGCAGGAAGCGCGTCTTGTTGTAGGCCGAGACGCCGGAGCCGTCCTTGGCCCAGGTGACGCGCGGCGGGGGGATCCCGCTGGCCACGCACTCCAGGATGAGGCTCTGGCCCTTGGTGACAATGATGCTCTGAGCTTCTGGAGGGTAGATTATCCGGGCTGCCTCTGCCGTGGAGCCTGGGGAGGGGGATGGAGCAAGGAGGTGGGTGGGAAGGAAGGTGGCTGGTGGGAGAGCAGTCTGTGCAGGGGTAGGCAGGATTAATGGCAGGGCACAGTGTTTCCCTGTGCTGGAGCAGATAAATGACAACACAGGACAAGGGGGACATTCTTTAAGGGCTCCATGCATGCAGCAAAGCTGCCTTGCCAAAGGACTAAGGGCCTCTGCTCAGCCACTATCAAGAACAAATGCTAAAGAAATACAACAATCCCAGGGCTGCATACACATACTCCAGGAGCAGACCTTGGGGCCTTCTGCTGCTGGAAAGGAGTTTTCCCATCAACTGACAACGCTGGTTCACACAGAAAACCAGCACAGCACTGGTCCATGCTCCCAGAGCTGGAAGAGCCATGGAGACGTGCAGCGAAGGGAGAGTGGCTTACGTCTCACACGGAGCCTCTCACTGGAGACCGAAGTTTTCACCTCCTGTGTCACAGGGTTGTAGGCAGCACATTTGTAAGTCCCCTCATCCTCTTGGCTGGCATTGACGATCTGAAGGTTCCCAGATGGCATAATAAGGTAATTGTCTGTGGAGAGAGAAGAGAAGATGGCATGGTCACAAGATACGCTCCCGACGAGCCTCCTGGAAGACATGCAGTGTCCTGAAGGAAAGGTGAACAAGGGGGAAAGAAAGAAACACCACGATGTCCCAGGCAGCATGGACACCAGGGAGACCAGCCCAGGGATGCTACGCTAATTTGTGCTCAGACAGGTGGCACAGGGATGAGGAGGCAGCAGGTAGAGACAGATACTGTTGGTAAGGAAGGGTGAAACTGAGGGTCCTGTGAGGGAACCTGGCAGGACAGAGCCCTGTGCACTCACCTCGGGAGGCCTCCAGCCACTCCTGCTTCACACTGTAGCGGACCTGAGCCTTGGGGTGACTCTCGGGGAGGTCGCAGGCAATCACAGCCGTGTTCCCTTCATCCACCTCAATCACGTGCTGGCCATCAAACTTGAAATCTTTGAGATCTGCAAGGAGAGCAAAAGAGAAGGACTCTCAGTGGCTGGCTAAGCATCTCAGTGTCAGCTCATCCTCTCCCTGTGGACTCAGGGCTGTTTCACTGCGGTGCCGGCAGAGGACCGCTCTGACCCCAGCAGCCAGGGAAACTGGCCTGCTTTCACAGATTTTTTTTTTTTCTCTCCTCCTTCCTACAAAATGAGTAACTTAAAACACAGCTTCTGGAGAAGCCAGCTCCAGGGCTGGGAAACTGGGTGCGAAAAATCCTGGTCTGAGAGTACAAAGTGATCCAACTTACTGCAGCAGTGAAGGGCAGCCAAAAATGGTCCTTCTGCCGCCTGCTATTTCAAACATGGCTGCTGTCCTGCTACTGAGAACATGACTTTGTGTTAACAACTCAGCCTGCTTCAAGGGTTTACAGATGCCAGGTGACACGGTGAGAGAAAGTGTGTGAATGCTGGATGCTCCCAGAGCTGCCCTGAGCTCTTCCAATGCCTGAGCCATTGGCATCTCTGCTCTGGGCACTCTCACTCGCATCAAATATCTGAGAGCTGAAAGTTTGGTTAACCACAATGCTTCATGGGTGCCCAGGCAGTGCCCATGCTCCAGTTAAAAGAACAGGACTTACGCAAGGAAAAACAGCTCCTGCTCTACATGGCACCGCTGTTCCTTCCCTAAAACAGCTGTGAAAACCCTGTCCCACCACGGCCCCCCACCAGGCTGTGATGGGGGTTCCCACCCTGGCTGGGCTGATGTGGGCAGCAGGACTGGAAGCACAGCAGCAAAGAGGAAGGGGTGCCTGACTTTTTGTTTTCTTTTCCCTGCTTTTTCAAGCAGGAGCAGAGGACTGCAGTGAAACTCCACAGATCTGGCAGGGCAGAGAGCATGCCAACCTGGTCCCATCAAGCTTTCCAGAGAGAAAACTGGTTTCCACTCTCTCTGGGCACGATGGCAAATCTTGCCAAGGCACTACAAGCTCAGGCAGCCTGTGCTGGGAGGGAGGTGGTTTTGTGCCAGGAAAAATAGTCCCTCACAGCATTTTCACAATGCCATGCACCAGCCCAGGCGACCACTAGCGACAATGGCATATCCTGCAGTGGGTTGCAGGTCACACTGGCTCAGGTTGGTGCCTCTTCCCAGGACCCAGGGCTAACGTGTCTCCCACACGGCACGCCACTAAATCCGGATGAGGCCACCCTTCCCTTGCAAAACCCCTCTCTGAGGCAGCGGGTCACATCTGCTGCCACGGCAGGGCCACGTGCTGCTGACAGCTCCCTTGCCCCTAGAAACCCATCCCAGGCCGTGGCACCGCCACCTTGGGCAGCTTGGGGAGGCAGGAGGGCTGGCGGCGGGCAGGCAGCCTCCCCTGGCAGCTCCAGCCGGCACAAAAATGTGGGGTTTGTTCTCTGGGAAATGCAGCAGCGCTCCAAGAGCACAAGACAACTCTGGCTCCGAGCTTCTCCCACCCACAGTCATGGAAAAGTGACATGAAATTTCTCAAGCAGACTTTCTGATTAAAGCAAGATCCTTTATGGAGTTTAAATAAAAACCAGCTCTCTTGGCAAGGCGTCGAGAAAGCCTCCCCGAGCGCGGCGCGGAGGGGCTGTCGGGTGGCTGCTGGGGGAGCCAGCGGTCCCGGGCCCAGATCTGAGGGAAGGGGAGGAGGTTGAAAAGAAAAGGGGAGGTTTTGCAATGTCATAAAAATGATTTGCAGTGAACATGCTTAATACTTCTGGAATTTCTTGGCATTGTTCAATTAAAAAAAATAATAAAAAGAAGGAATACGGGTGAACTTCAGAAATGTGATTAATCCTTTAAGACAAGCTGAGGAGGGGAGCCATGTTTCCACTGGATATTAAAGCCAGATGAAAGTTAACTCTTAACTTGTGAAAAGCTGGCAGCGCCTCACGCTCCTCCTCCAATGAAAGTTACTGCTGGAGAGGGGAAGGATGATGGATATTTTTTCCTCTTTACTTTTTATATTTGATCAAGGAATAAAATAGTGAGAGCCACAGAAATGGAAAGAGGTGGAGAAGTGGCGAAAGCCCAGTGTCTGCCTGCCCACATCGCGCATGTTTCTCCGATCAACAAAATATAAACGAGCATCAGGAAAATTAATGTGTGCCTTGGTGGTCTGGATTCATCACAGCCAAATAAAGATTTTGGAGCCAAGGCATCGGCTCCAGCAATGTTGGCAGGGATCTGCACACACACACACACACAAGCACGTGTACAAGCACACACGACCCTGAAGAAAAGAAGGGGCCCAGGAGACTGGAGAAAGGGCAGACCCATGGTCCTGGCACAGCAGAGCCATCTTGAAGAGAGAAAATGATGGTCCCCTGCCAGGGCAATCCCCCAGGATGACTTTGGGCTGGGCACACATGGGGACCCCTCACGTGCAGCCCCCCAGATGGCAGCTCAGCCTGCATCTCTCACAGCTGTGGGTGTTGCAGCCCCACAGTGGGGAGCAGGACCAGCAGCTCTTCCTGGCTTCCCCTCAGCCTAGTGATGAAGGACGAGGGATGAAACTGTGGACAGAGGGGGAAAGAACAGAGGAAAGGGATCCTGGGGTGGCTGGGGGAGCAAGAACCTCTCAAGAAGGAGAGTGAAACTGGCAGAGGAGAGGGGAATAACAGCAGAACCGGGCGAAGCTACCTTCCCATATGCAAGTGTCCGAGTTTCCTGCCAAACTACTCCCCTAAATTCCTGCTCCCCTGCAGAGAACAAGACTGGTTTCTTTGCCAGGGGATTCTGGCCATGGGTGATCTCAACTGCCCTGCCTGTCTCTGGTACAGGCACAGCCATCCCGTGGGTCAGGCAGAGCTGGCGAGCGGTGGCTGGGGTCACCCTGTCCCCCTCTGCACATGGGATGAGCTCCCCCTCACACATCCCACTGCATCTGGCCCCAGCACAGCAAAACAGAGGGGGGGTGCTGGGCTGGGACCACCAGCTTTGTCCTGGGGGCTTCAAACAAGCTGGCCCAGCAGGCAGTGCGGGGCAGGCAGGGCTGGAGGAGAGGGTCTGTGCCAGGGGGGATGCAGCACTCGCCCCTTTGGCTGCTCAGCCAGCAGCAGCCAGGCCCCACGTCTAACATGCAATTTGCACTGGAGCCTAACATCCACTGCAGCTGGGAGAAACCACATCCCCTCTCACTGGCTGGGTTTTCCCTCTCATATGGCAGCACCCAGCGTGCCAGCCCACGTCCTTGTCCTTAAAAGACATGCCTGACCACAGTGAAGCAAGCCCTCATCTACCAGCCATTGTCCAGGAGGTGCTGTGGACAGACAGACAGAGCACTGCCAACCCCAGCTGTGCTGGGATAACAGGGCTTATTTTTTTTTCCTTTTTTTCCCTTTTTTTGTTTAGGAGGGAGTGCAACCAAAGGCCATTGCTTGTGTCCATGTGCAGCCAGCTCCGAGGCGCGATGGGGCGAGCCGGGGTGCGGGGAGGGTCAGCCCTGCAGCCAACTGTGCTGCTGTCACTGGGGAGGGAAAGCAGCTGAGTCCCAGGGCTGGGGGCCAAGCAGCGAGGCAGGCGAGACAGACCCAATTAAATGAATGGGAGACCATAAATAACTTTGGAGAAGAAGCAATAGTAAATAAAATGATGGCACTCAAGGTAAAAGTTCTCCCTGATGTTGGGAAGGGTGAAAGAGGAAAGGGGAATAGGCAGGTATGGGGTCCTCCAGCCTGGGGGCAGGCACTTTCCACTAATTCCCCCTCAGCTGTCAGAACAGCCTGTGGCTATGGCGCTCTCTCTCCCCATCCAGCCAGCACTGCAGGAGCCCGGGCACTGGTGCTGTCGCTGCCAGATTCCTCCCACCCTGCTGAGCCAGGCACAGCCCCATGGACTCCTGCCTGCTCACACCCCTCCAGCACATCATACCTCACCATTCCTCAGCCCCACTCCCTCACCCTGGGCCCATCTCGCAGTCCTCATGCCACAGCTCTGCTGGCTCACGAAATACCACCTGTGTTTTCCTTCTCTTCCCTCCTCACACCACCTCTGCCCCGGGGCCAGAGCCCCGTGCCTGCTCAGCAAATGCTTTTCCAACAGGCAGCCATTCCCTTCCCTTCCCTCCCTCCCTCTTGCCATTGCTTCTGGGGAGTATGAGGGGAGAGGCCCAGGCGCAGGAAAATGAATGGGGCTGTCTTCAGAAAGCAGCTGCAAATTCCTGGGGGATGCCCAGCCTGACCCAGTGCAGGGTCACTGCCTACAGGCAGCACATGCTGAGGCCCAGCTTCCCACACGTGCTGGCACAAGGCTGAGGACTGACCTCGCCCGTGGCACCAATGGAGGGTACAGAGCAATGAGCCTCTCCTGCCCACAGCATCCCTGGGGTATAGGTGCCCTGCCACAGGGAATACACTGGAGTGGGTGGAGTTTCTTTGCTGCACCCCTCATCTTTTTTTTTTTGGTTCGTTTTTAAATGTCATGTATATCCAGGTCAGGCTTGCTGTTGTGTTTGCTACACTCATTTTCCATGCATGCAGATGAATGCTGGCAGTTACACAGCTCTCGTCACCTCTGCTCACCAGCTTTGCTCCAGCCCTGCGCTTCAGTTGCCCTGCAAGCTCCACCAAGAGCTCACCAACAGCCTTTGGCTGTTGCACAACCAGCCCACAGCACCACATACATGTCCTTGGTGGAATTATCTGGCCCCACCAGAGTCCACTGCAGCCATAATTTTTCAATACAGCACCTCCCCCTAGGAGAGGGGTTTGGGCAGAGCTTCGGGCGTGATGGCAATTTTGCTACCTAGAATCAGGCACAGAAAACATATCTCTCTTCCTTGCAGGCTTAAGGCCTGGCTTGGAAAATCAGGAATACCCCTGCTTTATCCATTCAAGCTATCCCAGACTGCAGCCCTTTGGGCTGGAGGGCTGCCCTGGGGGCCATGCAGTGCTGATCTCGTGCACCAGGGTCAGGCCTGCAGCGATCAGCAGGTGTGTACCTGGACTCAGAGGTGTCCAAGTAATGCCTGAAGTGCTGCTCCCTTAGTCACTTCATGAAATCTTTCCCCCTCCTGCAAATCCCTCCTCCCTGCACCTCTTGGCTGTACAACAGCTATTTTATCTCTGCTGGAGGAATTAAATGCAAGTTTCAACCAGCTCTCTGAGCCAGGGGGAACAGAGATGGACTCGACATCCCTGTGCCACAGACGAGAGAAGGAAGTATCGGTCCCATGGCGATGCTGTGGCTGCCAGCACTGCAGTGATGGTTATCTGCTTGCTGACTGTCAGCAAAGCACGGGAGGCCCCAAGGGACTGGGCACACACAGTCTGGGGCACTCCTGAGCGTTTTCTTCAGAGAAGGTGAAAAGAAAGGAGTGGAAATAGCCTAAAAGTTGGCCAGACGATGTTACCTACACGTCTCAAAACCCAGCAGGTCACTTCTTCCAACAACTCCAGGTACTCTTCCAAAATAAACCTAAGCCTTGAAAATATTTCCATCATCCCCCCTTGCCACTGCTTTCATTCACATTCCAGTTTCACTTTACCCCTGCCACCCCAAAATAACTTTTGAACAGAGCTAAGACTTTCAGAGGTTTTTCTTTCAGCCCAGAAAGTGATCTGGAGGAGATGCATCAACTGCAATGCTGACCTGCCAGGGGCTTTCCTCTCACTCCCAGGACCACGGTCGCCACTGAATCAGCTCTGAGCAGGGTCCTGCAGAGGAGGTCTGGAGAAGGAGAGGGAGCCCATGGCACATCTCCTACCGCAGCATTCAAACTCAGTCCCACCACCAACTGGTGCTCCCTGTTATTTCAGACCACTACAAAGCCACTGCTGCAAGCAGCCTCTAGCTCACGAATATGAGACTGTTATTTGAACCCCTCCGGAAGGTTTCCCCCTACACCTTCACTCCCACATCTTTACTGGGGTGCCCTCTCTCCCTTCACTCACTGACTGCCAAGTTTTCCCCACCTGGGTGCTCTCTGTTACCTGAGACTGTTCAGGTGTGTGGGATACAGCCTCTGCCATCCCCAGCTCCCCCTGAGGACAGGGGTGCTCCACAATGGATTAGCTGCTTGATCATCCAACCTCTGGCTCCAGTTTTGTGAGCTTCACTGAATGGTGCTCCTGACTTCCTCTCAGCAGTGAGTTTGCCATGGCAGGGACCATAGCTCCTTCTCTTTTGCACCCACATCCCCAGTTGCAATCCAGTAGGTAAAGGTGACTTAACTCCTGGAGAGGGCTGATGGACCGCTCAGTTTTGGCTTTGATCTGTCCTGAAGGACATGGTGAGACCTTCTGGTGCTCTAGGACCTGTCTCCCATCCACCACTGATGCTACCCCAAAGCAGGCAGATAGGTCAAACAGACATAATTTGTCCCAGGAGACAGAGCTGGTGGTGGTAGGCTGGGGTGAGGGTAAAAAATGAAAAGGGGGTCAGCCTAAGAAGGAACTGATCAGGGTGAGGAGCTGTACACACCCTGCTCTCCTAAATGCAAACCATGCCCTTGGTAATTCCATCCATCTCTCCCCTCCTCTCCTTCCCTCTATCAGGCCACCAGCACACACAGCCCCCTTTCTGCTCTGGAATGTGTTCTCCGAAATTTAATCTCAGCATGGGGCTCAGGCCAAATCCCCCGACAGATTCGGCCCCGTGACAACCCCCTCCCACCCCGCCTCAGAGTTCAGCAACTCTCTCCTCACTTTCCCTGGCCTCCTCTCCTCCCACCCAGCCTGGCCTAAACATTTCACTCCTGATTAATGTATCAGCAACAAGCCAATAGTTCTTGGCTTTAAAGCAAAGCCAGGCTCCACTTTGCACAAACTTCTTCACTTCTTCATTTGCTTGAGACTTAGCCCCAAACTCCCCCTTGCTGGGAAGATGAAGCCCTTTCTACGCTCAGGGACTGTCACTGCAGGGGAATGGCAGTCTCCTCCGCACACATTTGCTCCACCAAACGCTGTGTGGGTTTCTGAGAAGGTGGGGCTCTCCACTGCTCTTTCTCAGATGCATCCAAATACAGTGCTTTCTCACACTGGAGCATAACATCTGGCCAAAATCAAGCGCTTGTAAGAAAAGTTGCCCACTCTAAAACACCTCCTGCCATGCACACATCTCTCAGTGCCAGAGGGCAGCAGTGAGGAGCACGTAAGCTCAGGGATAGGAGCAAAGACCTGTGTCTCAGGAAGGCAGTAAAACTTAGCACACACTGCAGCAGTCCTGCAGCAGCCCTGCAGCAGTTTGGCCATCAGCACCAGCAGGTACTCTTTGTAAACTCACTTAAGCAGTCAGGAACCAGAGGAGGCAGCCTGACTGTTGGCAAACCAACCACATGCACAAAACCCTCAGCTCAGGTATTTCCTGGTCCTGCAAAAAACTTTTCCCTGCAGGACTGGTCTGCAGCCTACCACACAGGAAGAGGACTGCTTGGGTCAGGCTGGGCCACAACACGATGGCCACTCCACAACCAAAATTGCTACCAAATGGCCTAAACCAAAGGAGTCCTCCCTTGGCACCAGCGTGAACAAGCGAGTATGGATGAGCCTCTCAAGATTGTGAGTGATGGCCCAAGCAAAGCAGGGGCTGGCAGGGGACTGGAGCTACTCACTAGCTAAGGTGACCACTGCAGGGACACTGGCGATGACGCCCTCGGGCACGCGCGCGATGCACTGGTAGCGCCCCACGGTGCGGTTGTTGAGAGCCGCGATGATGAGCTTCCCTCGCTCCACGCGGACACCCAGAGCCTCGTCTGATCCAGCCAGCTCCTTCCCGTTCAGTCTCCAGCTCAGGTTCACTCTGGGGGGATCCACCACACACCCCAGGCTGACTGGGCCCCCAAGTTTTTGGACAATGGAAGCAGGTTGCACTGTGACCTGCAGAGATTCACCTGCACAGAGGGAAAAAATGGGAGTAAGAAAGCTCTGTGAGACTCAGCAATAGAAAGGACAGAGGAAGAAACTGCAGTACTGTACATTTTGCATTCCCCATCACTTCTGCTTGTGCTGCACTTTCCCCTTGGCTCCTCACACACCCACCCTAGTGCTTGGAGATGTACAGCAGCCTTATTCCTTCTTGGCACTGCCAGACAGAAATGTCCCATTCCAAATATATCTCCTCCTCTGGAGGAGGGTTTGAACATAGACCTTTGGTCAAGGCTGCTCAGGAAACAGCAGAGAGAGGAAGCCACTTTGTCCCTGAGGCATGGCTACACCCAACTGCATCGAGGCAAACCGAAATGGAACAAATGGGTAAGAACAGACACTCACTCAGTTTGGCAAAGCAGCTGGCAGCTGCAAGCATGAGGCAAGGGATGGGGGACATGGGCCTCTTCCTTCCACGTGTCATTGCCATCCCATGCGGTGTGACCTGGGGCGCCCAGGGAAGGGTCCCATAAGCTGCCTCAGGGGATGCAGTGGACGCGCAGCAGTGGATTCCTGCGGACAACAAGAGGAATGATGGATGAAACCCTCAGACTCCCCTCTGCTTTCCAGCCCTGCCTGCCTTCTCTACCAACATCCCAAAACTGCCACAGATCCACCGAGCCAGGGGCCTGAGGAGGCTACAGACACTGATGCAAGTATTTCCCTTCTCCAGCCTCTCCACCAGCATGGTTGGGAGTCTCCCAAGACACCCCATCCTCAGCCCACGTGTGCACACAGACACACACTCCCCTGCCCCATTTCACACTTGGCACAGTGCACGCCAGCAGTGCACACCAGGCAATTTTCAGGATCAAAACACAAACACTTCCAACAAAGTGTCACTGAAGATATTCACTGAGTGTTGCTGCCACTTCTTGGCTGTGTCTGGAATATATTCTATTTTGAGCACAAAAGTGAATCAGTAGTACAAGTCCATTTTAACTAAGAGACTCAATCCGTAAAAATATTTCAGATTAAGTGTTCTGCCTGAAACGCACTGCTTATTTAGAGTCTGGACATAACACCAGGTTTATACTTGAAAGCATCAACTATCTCCAGAAGTGCAAGGCCACCTGTCACAACCCAGGTTGCTGCAAAGAGCTGCACACTGCAGCAGCTGCCTTGGATAGACTCGGGAACAAAGTCTAAAGCAGACAAGCAGGTCAGGGAGATTAAAGGCCTTAGTGGCTGCCCCAAGAGACACCTCAGATGTCAGACTGAAGTCATCTTTAACCAAAGGCAACAGGCTGAAGTCAAGAGATTTCCGTCTATGGACATCACAATGCAGCTACAGGATTCTGAGCAACCTTCAGTTGCAGCACTAAGACAACCTGCAAGTCTCAAAGGCACTGCAGAATTGCTCCTGTGGCATGTCTACAGGGAAGAAACCCAAGACCAAACCCAAAGCAGCCATGGCAGCCAGCCCAAGGAGCAGTTATATTGCCTGCTCCTGGTGCAGCAATCAGCTCATTAGCCACAACCACCATCCTCAAGAGCACCTGACTCTGCAGAGCAACATTTCCTACTTTCACCATGGTCACTGCTGGAGCCATCACCTCTTTGAACAGGTCCTTTCCATAACCATCTCAGTCAAAAGGAGGGCACAAGTCCCTTCAAGCACAACCCCCAAAATTAAACCTCCTAACTCCTGAAGTAAGGACTGACACAGAATACCCCCTGAGAAGCTTGGTGAGTTGTGCAAGGCAAGGCTGATTACTGCTTGCAAGGAACTGCAGAATGTGGGGAAATATCAAATGACTGTGCTTGGCCTCTGGTGACAGCAGAGGTGCAAGAGTGCAGTACAGGGCAATGTCCATGGCCAGCCATGCTGAGGTCCACATCCTGAAAGGAAGAATCCAGCTAGCTGGCTTGCATGCATGTCTGCAAATTGGGCTGTCCTTCTGACAGCCTCACAAGTTTTTTTCCCCCACCGTGTCCCAGAGCACTCCCTGGAGGAGAAGTCATGGAGGAGATACTCATATAACGTTGAGAAGAGAGAAGAAAAAGAAAAGCCTCCTCTGAGCTGGTGATTTCAAAAGGAAGCAACACCAAGTAAAGACCCGCTGCAAGAGCTTTGCAAAGGCCACAAAGAGCATCTTTCTGCAGCACTGTGCAGGCCAAGGCAAGCTCAGCTGGCTGGCCCGCCCAGCGGGCTCAGCACAAGGCAGCTCCTTCCCAGGAGTCACACAGCCATGGTTAGCATGGCTGTGGGCCAAGATGACAAGCCCTGCTGAGAGGCAGGGTAAATTAAGTGAAGCTTGGCATGGCCAAGGAGGCTTCCAGGAGCATGGACAATGCTCAGACACTGGGCATATCCTGAAGGCACCCAGAGAGCTAGGCCCATACTCCAGCTACTGCAGCCCACAGCCCTGTTACATGTGCAAACCCCCTGGGGATAACCCTCAGTGCCAAAGCAACAAGACAGCAACTTCCCTCCCACACACCTCATCCTTCTTGGTATTCACTCTCCTCACCTGAGAAGAGTCCCAACAATTTCCCCCATCAACCAGCACATACTATTACAAGATACTTTAGCAATGGACTTGGAGACCCATCCGAGTTGCTCAAAGTTTTTTCTCCTTGTAACACAGACACCATAGCACCCTCCATTCTGCCACAGCCACCATGGCAAGTCACCCACCACTGATGATGGCTGTAAAAGTGCCCTGGCTCTGTCCATAGCAGAACACGCAGTGTTTACACCACTGCTGATGCACAAGTTAATGTCCCACTAATTATACACTAATCATCTGAGTTAGTTCAGACTTCAAAACACCTCACACCCTAACGTTTAGTGGAGATGGAAAGCCTTACACTGATGTAGAAGGAACATTTTGGGGCAGGACTTAATGTCTGGTTCCTCAGTGCTGGAAGCCTATGGAGCAAAGCTGACTCATCCCCCCTATCTGGATGGGTTTGGCAGCAGGATGGAAAAATGTTGAACGGAAAAGAGTTGCTCCTTGGAGCCCGTGCTGAGGGAGGGGGGGTAGGCAAAGATGTTCCCAACCAGACCTCCCTGCAGCTCTGCGTCGCACGGAGCCTCTGGCCAGAGGGGCAGAGCCAAAGGTGCAGAAATGCGCGTGAGACCCTTCGTGAGCGAGGACCACCCAGGCACATGGACACAAGGACTGAGCTGGCTGCCCCCAGGTCTCTGAAAAGATGAGGAGCAATAGGTGGGGAGAAAAAAGGGGAGCTCAAAAAATTTGGCCACGGCGCTGGGCAGATTGAACAGCATTGAGCAGAGAGTGAGGAGAGAAGGTGTGTTGCAACAAGTGTATGGTACCTCCCCAAACCTCCAGGCAAGAGTACGAGCTCTAAATAGGGACATGTGGCCATTTCTTTCACAGCTGAGTGAAGTACAAAAAGTAAATGGCCAGCATAAAAATAATGAGGAAAATGAATGAAAACATCAATTCCAAAAGAACTATTAGGATCCAGGGCCAGATTTTGAAATTCTCAGCTTCCACAATTGAAGCCAGATTTTCAAAAGCATTCAGTTCTTGACATGCTGAGCTCTCCTGAATAGGCAACCAACTTATTTCGATGCCTAAATGGGAGCTGACCTCTTTTGAAAATGCTGCCCTTAAGCAGCCTGCAATAGTGCAAAGCAAGGAACTTTATTAATCAGGCAGCTTTCGATCTGCCTGATGTCCCTGCGAGTGGCACCAGAGTGGGAGAGGCGGCAGAGCTGGGGAGGGGAGGAGGCCCCGGGCACTCCAGCTCACTTCCCAGACGTGGTGGTCCCGGGCAGGGGGCTGCACTGGGAGCTGCAGGGCTGCTGCATGACAGTGTCCTGCTCCGCTGCCTCCTCTTCCCAGGGCAGTACCCTGCAAGGTGCCCCTGGCTGCTGACGCTTCTGCAGCCACCAGCAGCACCAGCCCCAACAGCTCCTGCTTAATTGCTATCTAGGAAACAAAGAGTTAAAGTAATTTAAAAAGCTTCAAGGGGGAGGGAAAACAAAAAATTATTTGTTTATTTATTTTAAATTCTTTCCCGCCAGGTTAAAATAACAATTTCCTGTCGGTGGAGCCCTACGTCCCCTTCAGACAGCCCAGTAAATCAAAGGAGGGGCCATTAAGAGAACAAAATTAACGAGAGCTTCATCAGCTAAGGAGGGGCGGTGGGGGTGTAAAATCTGTCGGCTCGGCTTCCCAGCACACACCTCAGCCCAGCCCCAGCTGTGCCGCGGCGATGGAGGGCACTGCAAAGGCAGCCGAGCGAGAAAGCAAAACCAGAGGCGAAGATATAAAAGGGAAGAAAGGCCCGCGCCTGTGCGGAGGGGGGTGACAAAGCTCGAAAGGAAAAAGGGCTTGGAATTAAGCACAGGCAGCAGGAGAGGTGTTTGCTGATTAGAAACTGAAGGTTTTACTGAGGAAATGCCGCTCACAGCCCCAAGCCCCCTCCTGCTTAACAAGGGCCAGCCAGGCAGCGCTTGTTACCGCCACACTGGCTGTAATTTACAAGGCTCCCAAATGGGAAGCAGCCTGTGCCCCGGCTCACATCCCCGCACACATCCCCGCTGCCTGTGCCGGCACCGGCACACCGGGAGCTGGGGAAGGCTCCAGACGCACACGGCGGGGATTTGGGCTCGGCAGGCAGCCGGACCTCGGGCACCTCTTCGTGCCAGGGAGGGACGGGGGAAAGGGAAGGGGCAGCTCTGCACTTAGGGAAAGGCTGCAGCAGCTTCAGTCCAGCTACCAGCTGGGGACACCCTGGGTGACTCTGGAGAATTCACTGCAGCTGGTCTCTGTTTCCAGCAGGTCAAGTAGGGACAATGATACTCCCAGCTCTCTGTTTTATACACTGAGACTCGAGCTTTTCAGAAAAAGCAATGTCTTACACAGTACTGAGAGCCAATTTTACTTGTAATCATTAGTTTTTAATACAAGACAGTATTTTTTTCTCCCATAAAGCATAAACCGCTGGGGAAAAAAAAAATGTGAAGGAGAAAAGAGCCACAGTACCCCTTTGTTTTACAAATTAAGCAATCTGAGGGCTAGAAGAGGAAGCCAACCTGGCCCAAGGTTATACAGTAAATCAGTGGCAGGGAGGGCTGAAATCAAAAGCTCTCTGACTGGGACCTCCATCCCAACAAGGAAGTTGCTCTTGGAACCCAAATCTTTTCCATCCCATCTGAAAAAATTATACTTTACAACTGCATAATCCTCTAGCTGCAAAAATATTGTCCAGGTGACATACTTGAGCAGGTCAGCTGCCAAGTTCCTGGGCATGGGCAGCAATACAGGCATCCCTGACTGCTTCTTCCCAACACATCCAACAGTAACATCCCACAGGGCAAAATTAACCTCTACCCAACCCCTATCCCCATTTCAAAGTATTCATTTCACATTGTTAAGTTATGCTCATTCTCTCTGAAAGGATTTGGAAAAGGACAGGTTGTCAGCAGGGGAGGCTTACACTGATGTGTAAGAGCATGGGCAGCTGATGGGGATGGGTGTGTAGGTGCCTTGGGGAGAGGCAGAACCCAATGTTACACTACCATGTCGGAAAAGTCAAGGAGGCAGCACAGTGTATGTGCAAACAGGGATAAAAGCTTCCCTATTTTTCCCTCTGTAAGCACAGAGAGATGCTGATTTCAGAGTGCATTAGCTCTTCTAACACAGCCCTTGACTAACCATATGAGGAGGTCCCCTCCTCCTTTTTTAAAAGTGATTAGGCAAAAAAGACTCTCTTACTGGCTGCTTGTGAGCTCACAGAGTCCATCAAAAAGCCACAACAGAGAAAGCCTGGGATAAATTCATGCTCATAGTCAGAAGGAAAATATCCAGAGTAAAGCCTGGCATGGCACAACCACCACAGATCAGCGAGTCTGCCTACAAACTGCAACTGGATGACCCTAAAAAAGAACCATAGTTTGAATTCAAACAAGTCCAGAGCAATAGACACCTCTATAAAAAAGAAACTAAACTTGCAGGTAAAATGACTCTTTTTCATTGAACAGAGGTGCTCCTGCAAACCAAACCAAACATGCACCAGTCTTTGTGCCTTTTTTCTATCTTCCTCAAGATGAAGCTACTTCCCTGAGCAGTTGCTTTCCACAACAGCCTGCAGCATCACCAGGGAGAGGACTGGGCATGCTGGCTTTGAATTAGCAACAGGATGCAAAGCCTTCTCATTGCCTGACTTCTGCTCATATCCCCCAAGACCCAGTGCCTGCAGCTTCTGGCACCTCTCCACGCGACGGTTCCTCTGAACTGAGCGCCACTTTCCAGCTGGCACGGCTCGGGCAGGCTGTGCTGCTCCCTGCACGTTGGCATTGCGTCAGCCAGCGAGCCTGAGGCCGCCCGAGGCACCAAATGCCACCCCCGTCCCCTCTGCGGGCTCCCCGGTGTCACCGCGGTGGTGGCACCGCAGAGAGCGTGCCTTGCCTTGGGCGCTGCCTGTGGTCCCCAAGTGGTGGGACCCGCCGGGCTGGGACGGCCCTGGAGCAGCAGGCCAGGGAGGCAAGGATGGCTCTGCCCTGCAGGATCCTTTTTCCACAGCTACCAGAAGAGCCCTGTGCTATCACAGAATATACACACTGGCTTTTGCTGCCCCTTGGCGTGCCCCGAAAACAGCTCCAGTCCTTGAAAAGACAAGGCTAAAGTGTAAGAAAGAAAGAAAACCCACGTCCTTTCTTCAATATCATGCTCCCCCCATGCCCTAGACACTTAATTTCCCTCCTTCCCCCCCGGCTTCCCCCTCCATTCTGAGTAAATTCAATTTGACAACCCTGCTAATTGGATAAACGCTGCTCCCTACGCTCCTTTAAGGCTGCCCGCTTTTCTCTCCTTGTTTTTGGAGGGCGATTGTGGCTGTTCTTTAACATGAATTCCATCTGCTTTATTTCTCCTCTGCCCATTCAAGACCCCTCCTGCATATGTATGAGGGGCTGCGCCCCCCCACCCCCTTTCTCCTCCATCCCACCTCCCTCCCTCGTCACCCCCCCATCCCTCTCCCTGCCCTCTCCCATTGCCCGGGACAATAACCCCCCAAATGCCCCCTTCTCCCACCCCGGCCCTTTTTGCTTTAGATAAACACAGGCAGTGTCAAGTGTGAGGAGGGGGGGGAAGGATGGGGTTCAACTGCCAGTCAAGCCTCGGGCCCTCAATGAAGCCCGGAGGCCTACCCTAATCTGCTGCATGCTTGCCATATGGGAGCTGTGTTGCCCTGGGAAACACT
>VZRZ01001405.1:72059-95991 GCA_013398175.1 Climacteris rufus
TTCCCCCCCTCCTTTTTTTTTTTTTTTTTTTTTTTTTTCTTCTTTCTTCCTTTCAAAAGGACGAAGTCCCTGGAGAGCTCTAATCTGGAGAGGCTGGGGGCTCCCCAAAGGGCTGGCCAGCCGATGGGGCAAGAGCGGGAAGGGGGAAGGGAGAGGGTGGAGGTGGTTAGGGAGGCGAAGGAGAGGTGGAGGGCAAGAGGAAAGTAGTAACTAATAAGCATGCAGCCGGCCAGCTGTCAAGATGCTGACAATACTGCTGCGGGTGCAAAGATGCTGGCACGGAGGCTGGCGCAGGGTCCTCCCGGGAAGCGCCCGCCTCCCCTAAGAGCCTCCGTCCTGGTCTGCGGCCGGGCGCGGCACAAGCGGGGAGGGAGAAAAAAAAAAAGGAAAAAAGAGGGAAAAAAAAAAAAAAGAGAAGGGCGCAGATGGAGTGTGCTGCACAGCCTCTTCAGAAACAAAGTGCACCTAGGAAACAGATGTTGTTGCTGCAACAAGCCTGGAACTACTGGCTGCTCTCTGGCTCCTTCTCCCAAGTGTGCGAGGGGAGAAAGCAGCCCTGGAGCAGCTGCCGGGGCTGCCCTTGGGGCTGGGACAGGATGCCTCTCCAATCAAAACCTTTCAGTCCAACCTCGCTCCCAACCTGGGAGAGCTGAAATAGTTTTAGATCAACTTTTCCTCTGCACTCCCCATCCTTCTTATCCTTCATCCACCTGTAGACCCTCCTGCCTCACCACTAAGGTCCCAGTTTAAAGAGCTGAGGAATCCCGAAGGGGGTGTACATCTGCAGCACTTACTTTGATGATGCAGGTCCTGCATCATCATACATCAGAGAATCAGCAGAACTCCTGGTATCAAGGTCCTGTGAGACCAGGGCCCCACAAGGGCTGCAGCTCAGCCTCCTCTCTTGCCAAGGCTGGTGTCGGGATGCCCCCAAAACCACATCAATGTAGTCACACACTTGTGATGAGTTAGTTATCTACTCTGGAGTGTTTCCAATTTGCCCCCCACCTGCTACAAACTCAGCTGATGGTGCAGCAATAAAATCCTGCTTATCTGAGGCTTTGCAATGGGACAATGCTGCATCTTCACGGTGAGAAACATTTCAGAGGAGGCAGCAGGAAAGGAGTCTGACACCCACAGACGCAAATGTGATATGAAAACACACTTTCAGTCTTAGAAGCAAGGGATTTACTGCACTGTATTACTTGCCTGAAGCATTCAATCTCTTGCCATATGAAAACAATACTCACTTTATCATTCTCATCACAACTAAAGCCAGAGATCAGTGCCAATGCAGTCAGAGCTGCTGTACTAAACAGGGGAAAAACAATCCCATGTCCTCTAGACTTCACACTATCGGGTAGAAGGCTTTAGGATGCTTGATACAAGCAGTAACAAAATTTGCCTGTCTACACCTTTTCCTGTCTGGGCAGAGAGGCACAGCAGGGAACAAATAGCTGGGAATGAGGGACAGTGTGCACCCGGGCAAGGAAAGCCCAGGGCATGGTTCTGCTGGGGACTGATGCTGTGGGACCCAGAGGATGGGTGGTGAGGCCAGGTGGTGCAGCTGGCTCTGGTCTGGGCTCCGCCATGCCCAACCCTACATCAGCATGAGCCGGGTGTCAGGTTGTTCCCTCCCTGTCAGCAGCTGCAGTGGAGGAGGGCGCAGGGAAAGATGAGCAGTTCCCACCAGGAGCTGTCATCACACAGGCACAGATGTGCCTGTGGGTAGTTTACATTACTCGGGGCACTGCTTTTGTTTTTCCCTTCTCACCCTTTTCAAACAAAAAAACCCCAAACCTTGAAATCTGATGTTTAGAGTCTAATTGCCTCTTGGGTTAGGGAGAGGTCAGAGAGAAGGCAGGCCCAGCAGATGCAGGGAAAGCAATGCTGGGCAAAAGCCCTCGAAGACACTACAGGCAAGTATGGAATAAAGAGGGCAGAAAGGAAAAGGTGGGAGAATTAAATTCAGATGAGAGAGCCAAGAAAGAAGAAGAAATAGGGGAGCTGGGATTTTGGCAGATTTCCTTATGCTGCGTTTGTCCCAACTGCTTCAGGGCCTGGCCAGGCAAGGACCTGGCAGTGCCACAGCTCAGCTGCCACAAGTCCTTGTCCTGCTCTCCTCTGAGCAGGGTCTGTCACCTCGGACCATCACCTTTCAAGCAACTCTCCTCAGCTGCCACTCTTCCAATCAGTTTAAATGTGGCTCACTCATCATAGCAGGAAAATCACTCCTATTCTCAGCAGAAACTCCTTGCTGCTCTAAGACAAAACTTTAATCAACAGATGCATTTCCACAGTATGCTCTGTTCCCAGTGGAAAAGCATTTTTCCATGGGGATCCCAAGCAGGATGCTCTTCTTCAAAGCTGTTTTTGCTCAGTTCTGCTTCCCCAGCAGCTCTTGGGGAGCACACACACAGAGCCAGCTCTCACTCCCCAGGACACCAAGATACTGACCAGAATAAACATTTGGCCACTGGTGTGGTAGCAGTGCTATAAACCCTGAATCCTAGGCTACCTAACATCACTCTGTGGCCTCTCTGCAGCTGGACCAGTGGTCAGGAATGGGAAGAAGGACCACAAATCATGGCAAAGGTGTGACATGGAGCTGCCCTGAAAAGACCCATCTCCGTTTTATTGTTTCTGTCATGTGATGGGGTCAAGCTTGCAACAGGACAGACAATAAATATCCCAGCATCCATTCAAACTGGTAACCACCAGCTGAAACACTCCTCTCTCTGTATAATATAAACCAAAGCACAGAGGAGTGGTGGACAAACCCCACCAGTCAGCATCTGCATGGAGCACAGCAGGAGTGCTCAGGGAGCAAGCACATTTCAGTGTGTCTGTCAGCTATGGCCACCTCCAAACTGAGACTCAGAAGCTCTTGTTTGCAGAGTAGATCACATGCCAGAGAGACAGCAGCTATGGCTGCTTTTTAAGAGCAACCCACATCTTCATATGCTTAAACATGAGCCTACTTTTAAGTACCAAATTTAAAAAAACCCCATAAAATAAAAATCATCTTTGTCTAGGAACAATAGAAAAATCTTGTCCATGTCCAATTAGAAACAATAATAGAGTGAAACAAATACACGAACAAAAAAACCCAAACCACAAACCAAAAAAGTCCACAGAAAGTGCCAGTGACACTGTTAAGCCTTCCTTGGGGGAAGCTGCTATGGGGAAATTTTCCTGTTGGCAGAGCAAACAGCCGGGTAGCTTTCCTAGCTTCTGAACCTTCTTCCAGTGTATATTCGAAGAGCAGAGGTGCCTGCAACAGTTGCAGTAAAAAACTGACCAAGCTTATCATAAATACAAGCCAGTGGTATAGCAGAAATACCAGCTAAAACAACACATCCTCTGGATTTTAACAGAGGACTTGATTCTACTGCCACCAAAATCAGGCTGATCTTTGCCATGACTTCAATGGGAGAAGGCCCAGAAACTGCATTAACAAGCACAAGGCTAGTTTAACACAGTTGACATCAAAATCCAGAAGAGCACACAAAAGAGACAGGACAAAGTACTTGCCAGTAACGTCAATACAAAGTTTAATCCCCAGATGGCTGGCTTTAGAGACATCCCCATCACCACCATAAAGAGAAACTGCCTTCTAGTTTGCACTCCTTTCAGCAATGACTTGTTGCTGGGATGCAAAAAGAGCACAAGCCCATTTTTCTTGTACTTTGAAGATGGTATTTAAAAGTTGGGGATTTTTTTTTTCCTTTATAAATTTGGGGATAAGTGGGAGTTTTTACTCTCCATAGCTGCCACTTAACTGCTTTTCACTAACAATAATAATTTTCGTTATGGGAGCAGGTCAAAAGCCTCTAGAACTCTCTGCTGGGACAAATTTCCCCTGGAAGACATGTCACTACTCCAAGAAACACAAGAGGAAGCTCAAGGCTAGCAAAACAAAGGGACAGAAATGACTGTCCATAGAAAATGCTCTAGTTGGTGCCAAATGCCTAAGGTGGGGTGTGGGGGCTCAGTGCTGAGTGCCAGAACCCAGACAGGCTGAGCCAGGGCCCTCATTTGTACCAGGATCAGCAGCTGCCACGCTGCTCCAAAACCCCACAGGGCTCACCCAGGGGTGAAAAATCATGGGGGACACACTCACAGTGGGATCTCAAGGTGGGTGACAGACTTCCCCTCTTCCCAGAAATGAAGAGGAGAGGCTCACATCGTTTAGGCTTTTCTAAAGGTTGTGTTTGCATGTGATTTGCCCCATTTACCATCCCAACAATAAATATGCCTTTCCAAAAATGACTGTCCTGTTGAGGACACTGAGCCAAGAGTGGCAGGAGATGAAGCAAGACCTCATGTCGCCCTGCACAGACAGATGGGCAGGGCTGGCATATGGTTTCTCTCTGCCAACAAGGGGATGCTCCCTAACAAAAGGATGGCAAAATGCTGCTGCCTCAGAGGCTGGGAAGGGACACTCACCTGTCTGTGCCCCAGGCAGCTCTTAGGACACGCTGGCAGTGCTCACCAAGCAGCTCACCCGTGACGACTGGGCCCAGCACAGACCCGTCACTGGCTCCCCACTTTTCACCCTTGTCCATGCACACTCACACTCACATTTAAAGCACGAGCACAGGGCCCAAGGCACTTCCCCAGGCCTTTCCCACAACAAGCATCAGCAGCAATTCCAGCTGCAAAGTTTGCTTTCCTTGACGCACAGTTTACTTTCTCCATTCCCCCGCATCCCACCCCTGCCACTTACCCCTCACTCCAAAAAGGCTCTCTCAAACAGGCTTAAGCTTTAAACAAATAAGGGCTTGGCAAGCAGCAGCCTGCTCCTGTTTCCCTCCCCACCAGCCCTGCTCTCCCCCCCCACCGCCTCCACCTCTGAGCCGCGGCGCAAGCGGAGCTGGCGAGTGCCGCACAGGCATAGAAAACAAACACATGGAGCAGAGCCAGCTGTGAAGTTGGATTTGGCATACACTGTTTGCAAAAGGAATAAAAGCACATGGGAGAAGAGGGAATGTGAGAAGGGGGATAGAGTGGGGAGCCGGGGGTGCCCTGGGCTCAAGGGGAGAGCGTGACTCCAGTACAAAGCCCCGGCACATGCCCGCTGGAGGGTCTGTACGTGTGGGTGCCAACCTCGTGCCCTGTGTGGAAGTGGAGGGGGGAGACAGTCCTACAGCCACATTTCCTGAGCTTTTTGGCATCCCAATTCCCCACCCCTTTCCTAGCTAGCTGGACTGTTTTTGCATGTGCTTGCCCTCCCTCCCAGGCAAAAATTAGTGTGTTCTGATGCAACACGTGAAAAATAAATGCACTTTTACCCCCCGGGGCGTGCAATTTTCCCCCTTTCTTTCTTTCCAAGGATTTCTTATTTCCCATGCACACTATGCTCCAGGGCCCCACAGCACAGGAAACCCTGACCCAACTGCCCCATCACCTCGGCTGAGATTACATATGTTGAAGGCCCACATTTACACTAATCCCCCTCCCAACTGTCCCTTTCTGGAAGGGTTTCAGACAAAACATCCCTCCTCTTAAACCCAAGCTCCCAGGAGATGTGAGCTCGGGTATTATTTATTATTCTGCCTTCATCAGTCTGGTCTAGCCATGGGAATGGCACTTGAAGGCTTTAGGAATGGATCACCTATGGCCTTACATCAACACTGGATTCACCCAGGTTTTCCTCCCTCTCCCACCTCTCCCAGTCATCTCCAAGCGAAATGAAACAGAAGCCTGTGCACTCTGCCTGGTTTGGGGTAGAATCCAGCGAATTGACATGGTTTGCTTGTGGTTTCCACCCAAAACCATAAACCAGCCCAGGTTTGCTTGGAAGGTCCTCAGCTGTGTTTGGAGGCTGTAAGAAAAGCAGCAGTGTCCTACCTGGTCTTGGACCCTGTCCAAAACAGGCCAGCAGCTGGACAGATTAACAGCCCAGCCTGACCACCCAGACACCTGCAGACATGTTTTCACAAGTCTCATTACCACCCCTGAAACACAGTAAGAACCTTACCCTCCTCGGGCCAGCCGTGAACACTTGTCCCTCAGCATTGCTCCAAAAACACCAAACTGACAACAAGAGGCAATATTTGGATAGTGCTCCTCCTGAGAACTACATTGTGGAGCCCTGATCACAGCCAAGGAAGGTAACTCACCTTGGAGAAGTCTTGCAACTGCTTTTTTGTTCTTGGGTGGAATTTACTAAGATGCCAAATAAAGCCATGGATCACTGCAAACAAAGCATCGCTCAAAACCAACCATCCACTCCAACCTCCTTCCCTTTTTGGAGGCAAATTAGGTACTGCAAGACACAGAGGGATAGAAACTCAGTCTTGGAGGTTATGATGCCACATTTCCGGAATCACCTCCTCTATTGGACAAAACACACCCCTACCCTGTGTCAGCTTTCCAGGTTGCAAAAACAGGAATAGCAAACCCCAGCTGGTACAAGCAGTAACCAGATGAACATGAGTCAGATAATTTCAGATTCTCAGATGAAACGTGCTAGACAGGTATGTAGTGTTATTATCTGCACTGCTTCCTGGTAGCCCCAGGATTTTTGGATTAGTAAAATACAGATGTCAGCATCTTGGGGATAGTGCCTCGGTAACTGAACCAAGCAGGGAGGGGCATGCTGATTGCAACAAGGGGAAAATAGGAATTTGCACCACACACAAAATATTGTGGTTAAGGGAGACAGCAACATATTATTGACAACAGAGAACAGGATAATTCATTGGGGTTTGTCAGACTAAACTTTCTGTAATCAGAGACTGCAGGGAAAGTGTTTGTCAAGAAAACATTCAAACATCCAGCTGCCAAGAACTACGTAAACAGAGAAGGAGAAGCAGCAGAGCCAATGTGGCACCATTTGCAAATACCCCATGATCAGCTGTCACAGGCCAGCTGAGCCCATCAGCAGGCACTAGTAAAGCCAAGGGGATGAACTACTGCAGGAAGACCCACCACTAGGATGGACAAACAAAGAGCAATTCACTCCTTCAAAATGCTTTCATCCAGAATAGGATCTGCAGACCTGGGCAGGTGTGGGTACAATGGTCTGTGTGGGTTCAGTGGACACCTTTCCTGCACCACACACATGCAACCACCTGGGCAAGTGAAATAAAGCCCAACCGCAGGCTGAAGAGAGTTCTCCCAGATGACAAGCAATACCCAGGAGCTATTTGTGCCATGCATTTTAGTCCCACATTACCTAGAAGGCTGTGGTGGCAGTTACTGTGCCTATGAGGAGCCAGACACCAGGGCCAAAAATCTGAGGGCAAGCCAGCTGACCTGAAACCAAGGGTGCTCAGTAGCACTGAGCAAGTGAGGGGAAACATCACACTTACAGTTCTGCTTCCCACCCAAATGCCTATCCATCAGTCAGTGCTTCCCACTCATGGTTCACAAGACTGCTGGAAAGGGTACCCAGATGACTTAAGGGATCCAAGAAAATGGATGAAAAAGAGGCAAGTTTAGACATGCTGTGCAGTAAGCCATGCACATGAAATTTCCAACCAGGTTTGCTGACCTCCATGGGAAAGCATTCAAGATTGAACATGTCAAAAATAAAGCTGAAACCCATCACAAGCAATCTCACACACGTATCTTTTGTCCACATGCACCCTATTCTTCTACACCTTATCCCAACAGGTGACACCAGTGGCATTATATTAATTTCCTATAGATCAGACCTCTCTTGGCTGTCTAAAAGAAGCATGCAAGATACAGGGCATGTTTCAAGGCCAGCACTGGAAGCATCACTTCTCTATTAGTCACTGGCCATGGATTCACCCACAGTGGTGCTACTGTAACCATCCCTTGGCATGTTTGCAGCTGCATTTTGCACAAGTGATCAAAAACTGCCATGCTGCAAGCCAAAAGTACTGGGAAGAGGAAGCTTGTGGGCTGCAGCCCAAAGTTACTGACAGCTTCTTTGTAGCTGAAGATTGTGTTTATGTTCAGGAGGTTCATGGGGGAATTAATAAAGCTGTTATCCTCCTAGCTAGAGAAAAAGGACTGTGAGAGATCAAAGGGCCAGAGAGGCTGCTGGTCCTAACGAAGAAGAGGCTTGCAGGTTTAGTATTGGTAAAAAGACTCTTGTCCAAGGTGACACAAAGGGACTTCAAGCATTTTATGCACACACCATTGGTCCACTCCAACTCTGAGGAAAGAAGGGGAAGAGGGGGAAGAACCCTATCCAAAATGAAAAGGCTGAACCTCCATACCAAGAAACAATCCAGTACTACAGACCAAAACCCTTGAGTTTTTTTAATCAGGAGATAAATTACCTCCTCTGGAGTCCTGACACAAGTGGCTCCCAGTATTTATAACCTGGAAGAGATATTAATAAAGAGGCAGAATTGTTACAACTGTCTCTCCTCTGCTCCCCTTCTGTATCCAGAGTTTGCTACTGCGCAACAGTCCTTGGGCACTTAAGTCAGCAGCCTACACGCCATGCCATATTTATGGCCCCAGGCATTATAAATATGGCAGCAGTACATGCCTGTGCAGGTTTACCACTCTCCATACCCTTGAAACCCACAATTTTCCAACACTGGCTCAGGACAGCGAGGAGGAACCAGTGCTATGACCAGCCGGTGGTCCCCAGCACAAGCATGAGCTCCCCAGGGCTGGGGCTTGCTGCTGCCCCAGTCCCACCAGTACAGGGCTCCTTTGGTCACAGGACAAGGTGTTACCCAAGCACCATGAGGCAAAAGTGCTCCCTGCCCTCCAATGGAACAGCTGAGGCAGAGTTCAGCAACATCCCAAATCCTACCAGGTGTTTCTGGCAGGGCAGGAGATACCACAGTGGTCCTGACCCGTATAAGGAACATCCTGATCTTGTTTTTCCAACAGCAACCACACTCGTGTTGGAGCCTCACTCAAACAAGTTGCAGGATGAGCAGATTGCTCATCCACTCCTCAGGGTCTTCTACAGGAGAACAAGCACCTCAGACTGTTGATGGCATTTAGACACAAGAGCAGACTTTGTCTTGAGACCATTCACATCACCTGGGCCATACAACACAACCCCCCCCCCCACCCCCCCATTTCTGGTCCAGGACTTTGCTGCTTTCCTGGATGGCAGAAGCAGGCTGACAAAGGGTTAAACCTGGTATAACCTCAAAAATCACTGGTTGCTTTCTGAAGCAAGAATGTCTTTGGCAGGGTCCCCATCTGGGAAATGACATCCCGTCCCCCTTTGCTTCCCCCTCTTCTCCCCCTGAACTCAGAACAAAGCATTGCACTGCCCAACATGCTCCTCCAACGTTTTCATCTTGGTCCAAATGCTTCTTGTGTTTCAACTTCTGCCAAAAAGAAATGCATAAAAAATATAAAAAAGGCATGTGTGGGGCAGGGGGAGAGGAAGCAGAGAGAGGAGAGGGAAGTCATTAAAACCGAATCTTGATTAGCTACCAGTGGTGGAAAATGGAAACAGAGGAGAGACGACATTTTTCTGTTGCGATATGCATCTTGAAGCTGAAACCAGTAGGCACAGAGGACACACAATCCTCCACCTGGGACCAAAACTAACTTGCTTTGCCTTTTTGGTCCACCGTGTGCCACCCCATCATCAGAGGAGGAGGCATTGTCTTCCTCAAAACAGTTTCTGCCAGTCACCACACATTTTACACCACTGTCACAGAGTTCCTGCAGCCAGCACTGAGCCCCACCGGCACAGGGCTGGAGAATGCAGCACAACTGCCTGTGCTGGCCTCTCCACCTTCGATACCAAACACAAAGGCTTGGCCATTGCAAAGCTATAGGGAATGCTAGAGGAAATGAGCCTGGAAAAGATGGCTTGTGCATGCTTTGTGGATACACTGGATGGGCCAAATGAAGAGTCCCAGACTGGCTCTGTCTCCCGAAGAGACAGACAAAAAAAAAAACTAAAAAATCGCATTGGCTAAAGAGGCATTTAAAAGCAAAACAAAAAAACCCCAGTCCGGTTTGTAGTCTGCAATAGCTGAACCCAGGGACACACAGAGCATGTTTTTTGTTCCCTCAGTACAAAAGCCCTTGGTTTCCCCTCCTCCTCATTCCAGCATTTCCCCATCGGGGGTGTCAGAGACAGTTCAAGGCCTCCCACTATTTCAGACAGAACTGGGTCTTGCTGCCCTGAGAACAAGTGGCTGGGGTCTGTGAGAACTGGGGAGATTTGGGGAGCTGAGGAGCTGGGCAGGCTAAACCTGCTATCCCTGGAGGATGGACAAATGGTCACCACTCCAGCATCCCTGTGCCCTGCCACAGGCCCGTGCTTCCCCCCAGGGTTTGGCTTCCCAAGGTGTGACTTTGGCTGCAGGGCTAGGCCACTTGGATTCCCCAGGGCTTGCTGGTGCTACAGCTGGTGCTCTGCAGCATGTCAAGGGGAGGGAGAGATTAACTCCTTTTTTAAGTATCTCATTACTGTTATATTTTTAAACACAGCTGGTCGAAAATTTTGCAGCAAAACCATAAATAAATAAATACTTTGAGGAAATTTCCTGCGATCTGAAAACTTTACTGACTGGTCTAGCCTTTATCAGATTGGATTCTCTCTCCAGTATGCATAAGCTGCACTTGCTTCTGCTTTCCCTCCTCTAAGGACCAAATTGAGGCAGCAATACAAATGCCAAGATTTCACTGCCTGTGCTGCTTGATATTTCAGTGACCACCCTCCTGACCAGCTCAGCAGTCACATACGCATTGTTGTCCCACCTGGTGGCTTTTAATTTTCCTTGTAATCAGAGGTGTCACCTCCTAAGACCCAAGGATCCAGATGCTAAAAATGTATCATCTAACCCTGTCTGCAATACACTTCTTGTCCTGCTCCTCGGGAGAGAGATGACATAACAAAGTCAGCTGGGACTGTGATGACTCTGATTGGTTTTCCTCTTTCATAGATCATCCCACTAGGATGCCTCCATCCTAGTTAGCTCAGTTTAGAAAGCAATCCGTTTCTACAGCTGTGGGTAACAGTCAAAATCACCATCTGTCATGACATCCTACGTAAAATAAATAAGAAAGACAACACCACCCACTACCTCCTATTAGCAGACTGTTAAGGAAAGCAAACAATCACCCACAGAAGCCTACGACGGGAGGAGCTTTTCTCTTCCAGTCGGTCCCTGCCTGCCCGTGGCAGACAAAGCCTGTTTAATAGTGTCTGTACAAGACCCTACTATTACATAAACAGCAAATAAAGTTCAGCTGAGAAAAGGTGCCCCAAGCGTGAGGCTCTGCACATGGAGCAATGGAAATGCTTGCCGCAGAAAGGCTGTCTTTCTATAGTACTTCTCATTTTACCAGGATGGTTGCATTTAAACCCTCTTCAGCCTTGAAAGAGATGGCTTGGAGCTCCCAGCCTCCTTACCCGAATGCTAACCCACTCCTTGCAGCCCAAAAAAGGAAATAAATTCATGAACAAATCATTTCCAGTTCTTTTTTTCCAGGCTATTGTTATGTGACTGCATTTGGAAATAAGGGAGAAAAAAAACAAATAGATGACTGTGGTCAGAGTCTGGCCTAGAATATGGGAAGAAAAAAAAGAAACCTCAAACCCCAAACTCAATCCTTGTTTTATATGTTTAATCATTTTTGGAGAAAACTGTAAGCAGTACAGAGACCAGGAATAAACAGTGACACCAGCTCCTAGGCTTTGGAGGGGGGTGACAACAGGAGATTCTAATCTGTTCTCCATTTATCAATGTATTCTGCTCAGCCTCAGACATTTTTAAAAGCCTAAGTCTAATATGCTAATAATCTAATTGAAGAAGTCTGCCTCTTCTTTCTGTTGCAAAGACGTTTTTGTGTTGTGAATTGCTTTATCAATTTAGAAAGCTTTTTTAATGCAGAAATCACCCTTGTTTGACAGGTGTTAGCACATGTTTCACAGAAAAGATCATATCATTCTCTCCAAAGACTCACCCAGCAGTGGTCTGGGAGAACATGGCAAACCCCTGACATTTGCTTGTCTACTAGGAAGAAAAAATCTGAAACTCTTTGGATCTTCCAAAGATCCTTACATTACTGTCCAGCAAAGGAACATAAGGAGTATTCAATTCTCTGATTTTACAGACTCCTTTAAAACCTCAGCATTAGGTGCTCTACAAAAGCCATCCTCTGCCTCAAGGACATTTATCTCTAACTGCTTACAGGGACTGTCAGCACCTTCCTTGAGAAGGGAAGTCTGAGACTGTCCCATAGCACTAAATACCCCTAGAAAAAACTTGAACTGTTCAGTGCAAGTCATCTGTAGACCAGCTCTGGCAGCACCTACCCTCCAAATTACAATTCTGTCACTTGCCACAGAGCACAAATGCAGTATTAGAAGTGGAAAGGAATAACGTCTTTCCCCTCCCTCTAGCAACTGAGAAAACTTACCTCTCTAAGGGAAATATAATCTCAGAATCACCATTAGGAAAATTCCTGACCATTTCTTAATTTGGAAAATTCTTTTAGGCAGAAAAGCACTCAGTTTTGTAAAAGTGCTGCTCCATGATTTTAGATCCAGTTGTGCAGCTGGCACACTCTGCCCCAGGATGGGTAAAACAAGCTGTTCTTATATAGTCACATCATGCTGCAGGATGTAATAGTTCTTCATGAAAGAGATAAGCTATATAAACATAAAATGTTACAATGGGACAGAAAGCAGCTTCAAGAATTCTCTCTGCAAGCCCAACAGGGATACAATGATAATTTCCCTCTGAATTTCTTGCCAGCTGAAGTTTTTCTGTTTCTCTGCTTTACTTTGCTGATAACAAACATCTGTTGGGAGCATCCTGCTCTGTGTAAGTGGGGAACACATCCATTGCAGCCTTCGGGGCTTTGTACTCCAGCAAAGCCTCTGGAGACCCTCCTCTGTAACAGCCACAGATAAACCTCTGCTGGTCTTATCTATGGAATACAAAAATCTTACATGGAAAATTAGCCCTTTTTTTGCAGCCCACAAGTAGCTAAGGAGACCTTCAGAAAAAACACGATGAGCCTCTAGCAGAGGTGATCTCTTGAGGTCCCCCAGATATGCCTAAGGATCTTTATTTCAGGGTCTTTCTTCCCAACCCTTACCTACCACCAGCTTTCACTCAGGCATTTCTTTGGCAGAAAGCTCTAGAAGCCCAAGTTGCCAGGCTCCAAGATAAAGCTGACCATCTGTGGCTCATTAACAGCTCACTGAGCCTTTTTGGCCTGCTGCCTACATGGCCCTTGCAGAGGCTGGCACCTCAGCACATGCCCTGTCCGCTGAGCTGCTTCTCTGGCTGCCTGTACCAGACAGGTCAGCATAAAACCCTCCCAGTTCGCAAAACACGGCGAGATCGCAAACATTGGCACAGACCTGAACACGCTGCCTTTGAACCCTCAAGTCCCAATCCACCAGCTGGGGGGAAAGAAGGGAAGGAGAGACATGGGATCTCATTTCAAGGATGGTGTTTCTCCAGAATAACCTGTGGGGAGGCAGCAGCCCTGCCTGCGTCTGCAGGCAGCCACCGTGCCCGGGCAAGGGCTCCCCAGACCCGCTCCGACACGCCAGTGCTCCGCGCTTGCCTCGGGTTGGCGAGGGCTGGGAGCATCTCTCCAGCAGTGGGCTGGTGCCTGGGGAGGCACCCCTAGTTGTTCCTTATCAGCCTTCCCCAAAACAAGTAAGGGCAGGGACATCCAGGATATGGCCCAACAAGCTTTTCTCAGCCCCGGCAACTGTTGCTGGCAGCACAGGGACCTCAGGCGGAGGAGGGGAAATTAAAGACAGCAACTGGGGAGAAAAGGGGGTGCAAGGAGCTGGCAGCAGCACCCACATCCTTTGGGAGGCAGCAGACGCAGGGAACAGGGGCACACTGAGGAGCCTCAGCTGCAATCCTGTTCTTCCTCCTCATTGCGAGGTCTGAGGCAAAACTGAAAGGGGTGTGTGTGCTGGGAGACAGCAAGAGATTATTCTCAGTAAGCAGGCGGAGGGATGAGTGGCACAAACCCATTTTTTAACACCTTTTCTATCCTATGCCCTAATTCAGCTGGACAGGAGTGAAGGCAGCAGCTATGCTGGTGTCTCTTCGCAGTCTTTCACGCACAGGGAGTGACCTGCGTTCAACAGAGAAGAAAAAGCCATAACCATGCAGCTGTCTGACATCTCCCACCACTCTTCCACTCCCATGGCACTGACAGCCAGCAAGAAACTGTAAGAGCACAAGCACCTCATCTGAGATCTCTTCTGTAATTCAGTTATTTAGCTTGCAGAGAGCAGATCAAACCACTTGCAAAATAGAGGAGTCCTACTTCAGATACTCCCCTTCCTGCAGAGAAGAGCAAGGAGTCATCTCTTCACCCAGACACAAAGAGACCTTGGCAACACAGTGCCATTAAAAACAGTATGTTTCAAAGCATTCCTCTAAGCAAAAAGCCTCCAGCTGCAGTTCAGGCTGTTACTCAGACAGCAGCAGGGCATGGTCATGAGCAGCCCCCCAACAGAGTTTGCCCACAGCTTTTTGCAAATAGGTACCAGAAGAGGATACATATGCACCCCCAACTGCTCCCCCAAACAGTGATCCAAGCCAGACAAGAAAGGAGGGGTGAAGGATCGTGCCTGGGTTTCACTGAAGCAATCCTAGTTCCAGTTAACACATCGAGCCAGGTTTTGTTCATCTCCTGCTGTTGCTGTCCACACAGCTGTTCCATACTGGGCTACCTGTGCCTGCAGGGGTCAGATCAGCGTTCAGGTGCCCTTGTACGTCCCCAGACACATGCTAAATATGCTCAATGTGCTCAGGAAGAGCAGCTCTTTGTAACCCTGCTGTCCCTCAACACTGTTCCTGCACCTCCTTGCAGTGTAAGGTACCTCTGTGCTGACCATGGAGATGTGAACATCTCCTCTTGCACCTGGGCACAAGGCAACCCACGGACTCGGCCTTAGCAGCATCTCTTAGAGTTTATTCTTGGCTTGTGCTCTGAAAGGCAATGCCTCCAGAGCAGGAGGAGAACAGTCCCAGGCCCTCTGTGGAAAGAAGGCACACAATATTTATGTAATGATACTGTTTAACTTGAGATTGCATGCTGCAAGCAAAACACTGTTATTACACTGGCACTCTCCTCTTCCAGCTCCCATTCAAAGCATGATGCTGCAACTGGAAACTGGCTGACAGGAAAGAATTAAAGATGTAACTGGCTCCTTTCCTTTCCCTTCAGCCCAAGCTCTTGCTTCCCACCTGTGGCTCCCCAGCTCCACAAGACCCACTGCCTGCCCTACCTAAGGCATGCTACCAACACCACCTCAGTGCCAAGTGCCCCTTTGGGAAGCCACTCACTGGAGCACATGTAGACACTGATGTGAGCTGAGGGCTAAGGAAGATGAGACTCTGCTATGTACAACTCTTCAGCTTCAAGGCAGACAACTTTCAACCAAGCCCTGGTGATGTTTGACTTTGCCACTTCTGACGAGCAGAGCCAAGTGGAGGATGGAGCATGAGAATGGGTATCAAGCAACACAGGGGGTCTGTACTTAGCTCCAGTCCTGACCTGCCAAGTCACTCCAAGGCACGGGTGTCCTTTTTTATGCTGTTTTTATCTCCTCTTCCACATTTGCCCTGCTGTTTCAAATGGGGCTGTAGGAACCATCTCCCAGTACAAGTTAACGTGGTATCTATCGTAGCTGCATCCCAGCCTTGGTTAAAACTTGTAGACACAACTGTAATACAAATAATAATTTAGGTTTTGGAATTCAGTGATAGGCTTGCTATGCCATCTTCCCCTTTCTCAGGCCTTCATCCAGAGAGTCAAGAAACCTCTACTTATCTTCAATGCTGAAGCTATGCAAAAACTGGGTTATACTCACATTTTTGTGGCTGGTGAAATTTGCACTTGTTTGCTTGGTAACTAGTTTGGGAAATTTTTTTGAAGGTGGTTCTTTCAAGTGGCTCAGAGGTTAGGGATGTCCAAAGCTATCCCCAGGGAAATTATAGGGTCAGCCATCAATGATAAAAACAGCCTGCCACTTGCTCTTGATATTGTTCTCCTTGTGCTCCTATTTCCTTCTCCCCAAATCTGCTGCCCAGGCAATTGTGAGGAAAATGGGATAACTGTATATTTAGCAAGTATGTCCCTGCCTAAATTGCTACATGATGTAAGTAACTGACCCTTCCTTCCACAAAAGACCACAGGCTTCATAATGCCCTCAGCAGGAGCCCACAGCTCATATTGCACATTTGTGTACCAGGCAAGTACAGCCAGCTCCAGTGGGAGCAGAAGTAGACTGGTGCCTGTCCTGTGAGAGACAGGGCTGGCTTGACTTGCTGTAGCCATGTAAACCAGATCACTCTTTCCTAATGCTTCTTGAACCTGGCTCCATACCTCCCTGTTAAGAGGTCTTCAAAGGCAACCAGCCCTTGTGCTGCCCTGGACTCTTTGTCTACAGCATTACAAAGGTGTTCAGGCACTAGCTGTCATGCAACCAGGAACTCTGCTCCTCACCTGCTGGAAAGCACACATCTTTTCCCTTCAGGCCAGTCCCAAGATTGCAGCGGGCAAAATGAGAGTGATGAAATGTTATGATGGACACATCTAGAGCAGCTGGCATGGCTCTCTGAGGACCTCTCCATGCATCATCCTCTCACAGGCCTGTCTCACTCTACAAGCCTCCAGCTGCAGAAATGGCTGACAGCTACAAGCCAGATACCCTGCTTGGCCAGCCAAGGGGTAGGGAAGTCCCCACAGGGACTGAAGAGCTAGTAGATATCAGCCCTCCTTCTGCAAGGGTCCCACAGCTCTGCTGTGGTCTGGCTGGCCACGCCGTAAGGCTGCAGAAGAAGCCAATAATGGGGTGCTCCTTACTGGATTCAAACCCCATTATGGTTGGATAATTGGGCCATCTTGCCCTCCTTCTGCCCAGGTGACTCTGGCTTAGAAGCTGCACTGCAACTGCTTGCAAGCCAAGATGTGCCAGGCAGCCACTTATGAAATAGGGTCCACTTCCATGCAGGAGCAGGTGGTCAGGACTCACCTGGGCAGCTGTTACACTGGTGACAGTGGGACCGTCCCACAAACCCATCAAGTGGGGCCCTGCATTGCAAGGTGAGGAGGGCAGCTGTCTGGTCTCTCAATGCACAAGTCTCATTCACTCTCCACCACATCATTAAAGTCAGCCCAGGTGGTTTTGATATATCCCACCCAGCATGTTTTTGAAAACCTCTCTTGACACCAGGACTCAAACCCACCCCTTCAATCTAACAGTGCTTGGGTTCATTAAACAAGCAGCTTTCTTCTGGGGAATTAAAAAGTAAGAATCATATTCCCATCACCATTCAGGGGGCCCAGAGAAACCTCTCACTGACAGCAACAGGCTCTAAAGAAGCAGGTCCAGCCAGTCCTTTCTACCACCACGGTCAACCAATGGCAGGAACCTTCCTGCCCCAGAGGGGACTGCCATGCAGAGAAGTGCTGGAGCAATGAGAGTGCTCTCCACATCAGCTACGGCTCAGGGAGCAACTTGGGACAGAATGCACTAGATTAAGTTTCTTCAGCATCCAGAATACTATTGGCTTCCAAATAATTGTCTGTTTGTGTGCGTGCATGCACAAGAATCCTCACTCCATGGTCTGTCTTTGTGCCAGCGTATCCCCAGCGCTGCCACTCTCTGGGGACAAGGCCCATACTTGTATTCCATCTCGGCTTTGGCTCCCAAACACTAAGGTTTCAGATTATGTTTTAAAAAACATTTTCTCTGGCAACTGGGCTGTTAATGGATGTGATGTTTTTGCTCTCGCCTCCTCCCCACCTTTAAAAGCTTGGCACTAAAGGGCTTCTTTGAAGATAAGGCCAAATTTTCAATTTAAGGGGAGGAACTTCATAAAGTAGATTTGAAGGGACGGAGAGGAGGAGGGGAAAAAAAAAACAACCAACCCTGGAGCCACTTTGCCTGTTGAGATGTACACTGTACAGCACATAGTATTACAATGGCCTCTCTGTACCACCACTGGCTGGAGCCAGAAGTTTGCTGCAGCTGCACTGCTGCTACCTACGCCAGGCTCCCCAAGGGTCGTGCTCAGAGGCCCTTTGCTAGAGCTGCACATCCAGCCTGCCCTCCAAACCAACCACAGCCCCTACAGAGACCACATCCACCCAGCAAGCAGGGGCACACATCCCCAGGGGCAACCACAGGAGCCTCCCACTGGGCTGTCAATGCCACAGGGGGCTCCCTGCTGAAACCAAATGTGGTTCTTATCCAAGAGGTGTTTTGAGGGCCAGCAAATCTCTGGTCTCTCTTGATCTCCAGCAGACCTATCCTCAACACCACAAGGAGGCAGGGAAGTGCCACTTAGTTTTGCAGGTGGAGAGCTGAGGCAAAGAGCAACCTGCCCCAACCTGAGGTGAAATCTGTGGTGCAGAGCAGAATCAAATGCAGCTCTTCTGACATCCCAGGCTTGAGCCCTAAAACACTGGCATCACTAAGGTGGCTGCTCCCCCTAAAGTACCAGAATAAATTACAGTGACACTATCAGAAGCTGAATTTTGCATACAAATGCTGTATTCCAGGCTAGCATACCCATATTTGTGGTTTATTTCTCAAAGATGACTTCAGTACATTTATAACACCACAGGCTTTCTAAACCACACTTAACACACTAACTCAAAGGGCTCTGCCTAACCTGTCCTTTTGTCAGCTAAAAGAAAAACAAAAAGTAACCTCATTTTGGTATTTGAAAGCTGACAACATAGTCCTGACAGGGATCTTTACACCCTTTTTCTCTCCACTCATGATTTAAACAACAGCAGAAGGGCCTGATGCACAATCTTCAGAAACACAAGCTTGTTCAGACTCGCTGACATTGCAACCAGTGAACACATCCTTGCATTTGGCAGGGCCCTGGGTCTATGGCTGTGCATAAAAGTAGGACCTGCTGGCTAATGTCTTTGCCAGAGTGGGCCTTAGAGAGCCGAAATGGTATTGCTGCTGCAGGGCTTGGGGTGAAAGACTTACTGCCTATGCCAGGCACAGAAGTTAATGAAAAAATGACCGCTTTCCAAAACACCATCTGGCTTTCACATACGAATATAGACACACCACAGCCCAAAACCTCTGTGAGCTTGACAACGGTGGGTTTTCACAGGGGCAACACGCTGTGGTGTGGTTTGGACTCTGCCCAACAAGCCTCCAACACTCTGCACCCTCACAAGGTGCAGTCGCCATCCTCGTATCCAAGGGCTGCCCAGGGAAGAGTTTTGGACACAGGGTAACAGCCTCTCAAGAGCAGCCAAGCAGAAAGCAAGGATAAAGTTTGGCTCTCACCTCTGTGCTGGCACCCTGCCCACAAGGAGGGCGAAGAAGCTCGAGCACGTCCCACACGCTCCCTGACGCACACTTCTCTCCATCAGTGCCACTAGAGCCAAAATAAACTGGCACTGCCTCTTACACAAGAGCTCCCACAACACACAATGGCAGCCCTCAGAGCCCCTGACAGGCACCCTGTCTGCCCTGTGCCAGGTGCTCAGCTACCAACCCCATCAGGCAGAGCTGAGCCTCCCATCCTGCTTGTCCTTTTGCAGGGAGGAGAGGCCATTTTAATAAAAGGAGCATGTAACATCCTCAGGGCAGGGATCTGTTGCTCCCTGTTTAAGCAGAAAGCTCTGCACCGCCTGCAGCAGCTTTGGGACTGTGTAAGCACCAAGTGGTTTTTTTTCCCCCCTGCAATAAATATCTTTCTGAGCTTTTCAGCCAATTTGCTTCTACTGCGTCCATCCTCCTTTTGTCTGAGCTTCCCATGGACACTCAGACAGCTGTGTTGCTGGAGCACACGCTCCTGTGGAGAGATTTTAGAAGACTTATGCACAAATATGCACACAAAGCAAATTTTGAGAGCTTCCCATTCTGCAAGCATTCCCCCCAGAAAACTGGCTTCAAGCCTTATGTTCAGCCAGATATGATGTTGTATGATTCAGGGCCAAGAGGAACTAAACCAAGTACCAGGAAATAGAAAAAAGATGCTTGTGATACCTTTTGTTGAACAACTATCCAAAGTACATTTAGAAACCTGAAAGATGATATTCACCCCCATTCTACCTAAGGACCTGCAATTCATTTAGTCATTACTCGTCTTAAATTGTTCTTGTGGCCTAGGAACTTGAATACATAACAACCTCTTAAAGTGAGACTGACCACAGGAGCACCAAAATACACAGCAGCAGGTTTTTTCCCTCAGGATGTTTTCAGTCTAACCAGAAACAGGAAGTCTCCAACGATTTTGCAAGACAACTTTTTCCTTGTGGGATATCCCATCCTAACTGTAGAATTCACACTGCAGATTTTTAGCCCGGGAGGTAACGGTTTAAACCAGGAGATTTGCAAGCCTTGGTCTGTAATGTGCCAGCAGTAATATATCAAAGTCACCTTTGCACATTAAAGAAGTCCAAGGGAATTGTGCCTCATGTCTCTGAGGCACTCAGTATCAGATATTAAAATGAACAACCCACCATTACTTACTGCCAAAGGAACTTTTGTTAACCTGGAGTTACCTTGGCCTACTGCTGTTGCAATATCTTGCAGGCTGAGCAACTATACTGAGCCTGAGTCTCTGAAAACCCACCTGCAGGCCAACCTGGGCTAAAACAACCAGTGTGGTCCCCAACACACTCTTCCCTGTCATTGCTCCCTCCCTCCATGAGTCACACAAGGTGGGGTGTTGGGAGACAGCCTGGAAAGAGAGTGATTTTGGAGGCAGAGAGGTGTTTCTCCAACCCTAGAGTAGTCCTGAGGAGGCTCAGCACAACAGGGAGGGTCCTTCCCAGTGCACCTGAGCTCTGCTCTGAGACACAAGGGTGAGTGCAGGTCTGCTGGCAAGAGCCAACATGGACAGCAGTATCTGCCCCCCACAGTGCTCAGCCCATCAGCACAGGGGCTGCTTCTGTTTTCTGCACAGAAATAAGGCACGGGGCTGCAGAAGAAATTGTTTAAGCTCACATGGGGAATGTGCATTGGCTGAAGACAGAGCCCAAACACATCCACATCCAAACACATGCTTCCAACTGAAGTGTCTTCCCTGTCCTAACACTCAAGTTCCCTCCCACAGCCTAGGTAGAAGTAATAGGTTTTTTTCTGCTGTGCTTGCTAACAGATTGCAAGGTTTCTGTGCTCCTTAGGGCTTGTGGCTCAGGAAGAGGCCAGGAAACACTGGCAGGTACATTTGGTGGTGTTTCAGTCAAGTGTGGTCATTCAGGAACAATTAACAAGAAACTACAAAAAATCAGATCTGCCCTAAATGGATAAGTTTTCTGAACTCAAGAAAGGAAGTTTCCCCTGGGCATCACTGGGGAGTATGGGGACAAAGCAAGCTGCTTGCTTCATAGCCTCTCCCGTGATGCCCCTTGCTTGGCAGGCAGCTCCAGCTGGCTCCCAGAGGCAGTTCTGCTGGCCCTAGTCAGACAGGAGGAGCTGCACCAGCATCCTGAAGGCATTGCAGGGCTGCCAGTTTGGTACTGAAGACTTGGAGGGATCTGTCTCCTGTTACTTTTGAGGACAGAGCAGAATTTCAAGGAGTGAAGTGGACTGAGCAATGATTCACTTGTCCTTCAATGGAGCAAAACTCCAAGCCAGGAGTGTCACACCCAAAGGGCTGGAAAGACCTCTGCAAACACCAGACACCGAGCTTCACTTTGCAGTCTCAAAGAACTTTGTGGTCTGTGGTATCATGTCAGTACAAGGTACAGAAAAGATGCATTTTCCGGACTGCAGGGATACACAGAACACACATGGCGTATGGCACATGGACATGCCAGTCTGCAGCACATACATACAGAATCATGCACCTGTAATACTCCTTCACCGTACCAAGCAGAGAAGAAACATGTGGATTCAGCTGCTTGTTCTGGGATATCTCTCCAATGAAGGTCCTGCAGGTGTGTGTGTGTATGAGTGGGAGAAAGCTGAACTTGCCTTTCCAATCTGCACAGCACCTTTGTTCATCCTTCAGATGAACCTGCCCCACATTCCCCAGCAGGAAGCAGGGAGGACTGCACTGTATCTGACTTCAACCCTCGCAGCAAACACCTCTTGGGACCTCTTCTGCCCAGTATATGCAGGATGAGTCCCTCTAATTGTATCTGGAGGGGAGGATTAAGAAAAGGACATGGAACAAAGCTCCGTGTATTTCTTGTAAGAGAATATCATGCACTCAGCAGGGAGCTCACAACTCTTGCTAATTGTCCTATTTACTTCACAAGATCCCCAGATGACTCCTAGTAGCATGGGAAGTTATTTCACCTTCATTTCTTTAGGTCACTTAAATAAACAGAACAAATCTTCACTGCAAACCCATGATGTGTTTCTGCTTAAATCCTTCCCCAAGCCATGAACCTCAATATTCAAACCATTAAATCAAAGTGTCAGCCATATATGTACATAGGCATAAATACGAAAGAACCCTCCTCTCATCATAGGCACACTAAGTCAGTTAGTTTCAAAAGAAAAATAAGATAAAATTCTACTTACAAAACGCCCACATTCTTCTAATATTTTCCATGGTAGTTTTTTAGCCCATGGGAAAAGAAACTAATGGCACATTACAAATGAATATATCAAAAAGATACTACTGCAGCAACACAGAAATTAAGAGAATTGGGCACCAAGAAAAACATTTAAGACATGCTGGGAATTACATGTGGGTGCTGAGTGTGTGTATGGATTCCTGTTATCCCACTCACATAATGCTGCAGAGAGGTCAAGAGAGTTTCTTTAAAACAAACAAGGACAAAAAACACCCAACTTTAATAGACCTGAACTGCTTTTCACACAATGCCAGTGAAATAACACTTCAGGTACCAGAATCAGTTGGGGAAGTACCCAAAGATAGGAGATTTGTATTAAATACCTTTTGCCGGCCAGGAGTGTTGGTTAAAGTCTATTATTGCTTTTCAAAGTAAGTATTAGTATCTTCAGAGCACTTTAAAAAGCCTTGTTTGGACATGGCTACAAATTCAGCATCCCACTTTCTCCCCAGTACATTTCCTATTTACAGTCACTATCCAGAGGACCTGCCAAAGTTGCAATCCAAGCCGAGAGGAACAACTCCTCCAGAGCATGCACAACTCTTCCAACATCCCACTGCTGGGCAGAAAATTACTTCCCCTGACCCAAACTGCTCCTCATTCTGGCACTAGGGTTAAAACTCTACGGTCACAGAAGAGGACAGAAATTCTACTAACAGCCTACCCACCCCCGCTTTTCTTTGCAGCAGCCCCTTCACAGAACACAAACCGAAATGCCTTCGCATCTGCCAGAGACAGCTCTCGCCCGTAAACTCCCTCCAGCTTTTGACAAGAGTTGGAGCAATGGAGGATGAATCTGCGGCTTACTTTGCACAGCTTCTCCCTCTCCCTCTCTCCACCGCTCCCCATCCCTCCTCGACCAGCCGGCAGCGAGGACGGGGCAAGGTCGTGGACCAGGCTGTTGGGGAAGTTCCAGGCAAGCCCCGGAGCACCGCGGAGCGTGTGCGTGCCCCGGGCCCTCCATTAGTTCTGGCCGACCCGCCGAGGAGGAAGAGCTGGAGGGAAACATCCGAGCCCCCCACATCTCACCTGCCTGAGCGAAAACAAGCCCCGTCCTGGCGGGGACCAGCGGGTCTCCACTACTCCCTTGTCACGCCTCCTGCATCCCTAGGCAGCCCCCTTCCTCACATCCCCACACCTACTTCCCAAACTCTGCCGCTGCCTGAAGATGGATGGGGCGAAAGCCCTGCGCCCCATCGCCCGCCAGCACCGCCCGTCCCCCCAGCCCCTCGCCAGGGCCACCAGGCCCGGGCCCCCTTCTCTGCACTCACCGCGGTCTCCAGTGGAGCAGCCGGGGGGAAACACAAAGATGCCCCAAACGAAGGGAAGCAACAAAGAGGCTTAACTCCAGGAGCTGGGAACTTCCAGGCCGGATCTGCGGGGAATTCACTACACACACACACACACACACACAGAGAAAAAAAAAAAAAGGGGGGGGGGGACGGCACTTGTGGGGGCA
>VZRZ01001405.1:96077-121242 GCA_013398175.1 Climacteris rufus
GTTGGAGCTGGGGATGGGGGGCCGCGCTGAGCTCAGGCGCGGCGGGAGGAGGAGGAGGAGAAGGAGGAGGAGGAGGGAAGAGGCGCCGGGATGCGGGAAGCCAGACCCTCCATACGGGAGACGGCTTTTGGATGACTGAACTTCCAAACAATTCCCTGCTCTGGCTATTCCTGCCCCAAGAGCCTCCCTCCTTCCCCTCCCCCTGAGGAGGAGGGAAGAAGAGGAGGAGCCAGAGGAGGGAGAAAACTCAAAGTAAAACCCCTTCCCCAAAGCCGGGCAGAGGCCGACTCCCGTCCCCCGCTCAGACCATCCCCGTCCCCCCAGTAACACGAAGCGGGAGCCGCGGGCCCCCGGGGCCGCTCCCCGCCACGCTCCCCCGGCAGGCGGAAGCGGGAAAGTTGGGACGAGAAGTTTGTCCTGGGTGGGGGAGGCGGCCCCGCTGGCCCGGGCTGAGGGCTGAGGGTGCGGGGGTCCTGGGGCACCAAAGGCCCACGGAGACCCCCGGGTGCCCCTCCTGGGCGGCCATCCCGCCTCATCCTGGGCAGTCGTGGTTTGTAATAAATACCACAAGAAAGAAAAGGTCTTTTCTTCCAACCATCCCTTCCTGGCAGGTGCTTGCTCTCACAGAAAGTGTCTCGGGCACAAATTTTCAGGAAAAGCAAAGACACCACTCCCTGAGATTAAACCAAACCAGTTCCTGCTCACTGTGTTTCCCTGCACCAAAGAGTGAATTCATGCCCCAAAACTTAAATTAACCCAGAGGGAAAATTTAGGGGAAATCTTCTGTATTTCAAGGCCCTTCAGTAAAGACTCTTGAAACAAATCTGTTGTTACTGGAAGGTCAGGATAAGTTTCTTACATTTTTGCCATGTACAGAGCATAGATGACAAACATGATCTGTAGTTTCTAAACATGAAGTCCTTCAGTTTTCAAAGAAGGTAAAAAGAGTTGAAGATTTTAATTACATCATCATTAGGTTTCAGAGTTTTTCCTGCTTAGTAGCACTGTAGAAGAGTTCTGATCTCCTGGATTACCCATTTTTCACACATAAGAATGATGCAAAGGATTTGGTGGTTTTTCTGTTTGGATTTGAGTTTCATACTTCCTTGGTTTATTACATGGGTACTGAAAAGACAAAAACTAATTTTTCTGCAGGATTTTTTTGAGATCCAAGGGAATGTGTATTGATGGCTTCTTCAACTTTCATTTCAATGGGTAAGATTATCAGGTTGAGCACAAACTTCCTTCCTCTGAAATGTTAACTTTGCTGTCTAATTACCTTTTAAAGAATTGTTTCCAGGATTCCAAGTTTTTCCTTACATTGCTCAGTAACACACTCCTCAGGTGCTAAATCCATGGGTAGACACCTCACTAAGTGGCCTAATTTTTACAAGTGCTAAGACCTCTAGCACCTGCCTTGTCTGAAAAACACTGGTTTCCTAATTTAGAGCAGTCATAAATCCTCCTAAATTAAAGCAGGAATTGAATTAGTCCCAACTAGTTTTAGGCTTTCAGAGGTGGGAAGAAAGAGGTGAGGGAACAGAATTAGAGCTACCTTGTGCAAAGGAGTGCCCCAGGGCTTGTTAAACACTAGGAAAAAAAAAAAAGATTGCAGCCCTGCAGGATTACATTCCCTGTTTAGCCGCGAGGCTGAAGAATAGATGGACACAGCAGTGCCCTTCATTTGCTGCTCTTCCAGCCTGGCTCCTGAAAGAAATGCCTTGGGATGAAGCAGGGTGCTGGTTTGTGCAGCCACATTCCCTTGGCACCCCTGGGCAAGCCAGTGGCGGTCCTGCTTTCAAGAAGTTCCCTTGTTGCTGTACGGGGGATGCCTGCTCTAGGCTGGCACCCATTTATTTCAAACTCCCCCCTAGAACTGACTTCTGATGCCACTGGCCGGTCTGAAGCTCAAAGCAGTGTGAAAGCTGAAACCCCCTCCTTTAGCCCCAGTTCCTCAGGCATAAGGAAACTTTTACTGTGGGCATGGACCAAGCACAGCCTGTGGCTGGGGTGTGTGGGGGGGTCCCATCCCCTTCTGGAGGTGCCAGAGCCCCCTCATCCTCAGCTACCAGTTTGCCCGTATCGGTCCTGTCCCTCTCTGATCCCAGACAAAATTCCCACTGCTGCTGCTGTCAGATGCAAAGGCTTCTCCTTGGGGCTGCCAAAACTCCAGCTGTTTGATATTGTGAGGAGCAAGGCAGGGGGCACAGAGGGACTCCGCATGAAAGGGCGAGCTCAAAGGAAACCGGACCCTGGCATGTCGGCACGATACTCAGTGGGTAACAGGCTCAGTTAAATTTGCTCATTCAGCCAGCTAAGAGGGAGAGTTTTCTCATCTGTCCTGCTATGTTTAATTCATCCACACATGCCTCCCAATTACGGCAGGAGTAATAAACAGAAAGGGATGGTGGGGGTGGGGGGAGCCAGCCAGGCTCCAGCCACCAAACCTAAGTGCCCTGAAAAAATGTGAACTGCACACTGCTGGTGTCTCTCATCCTTGGGGGAAATCATCAGAACCCCTGGCTCCAAGTCCTTAGGAATTTTAGCTCAGACTCAGGCCTGAGCTTTGTTGTTTTGTCTATTTTTCTCCAGAAGTGTACATTGCAGGAGATGTATTGCAGAGTGCTGCTTTCAGGTGTACCATGTCTGGCACGTGAGTCAGGCAAAACTCCCAGCAAAAATCAGTGTGGCATCCCAGGCTCACTGCCAAGTTCTTCTAGCTCTGCATCTTTGCAAAAATGAAAAATGGGTGGGGGGAACTGGGCTATGGAGGCAAAGACAAGATGGATAAAATGCTCCTTCATAGAGCGAGTTCAAAGCTGTCTGGCCATACTGTTGGAAATTCAAGGTAAGTTTGGTGAAAGGATGGATGAGACAGTGGTGAGTGGCTCAGTCCCAGCAGTGGGCTAGTCTAAGGGTAGTGGTAATGGTCCAAAGCCACCAGAAAGTCATCCCGTGTATGTTGTAGGGGAGAGGGGAAGGACTCACGTTAGAAAGGGATGTGAATGGGAAGCCTCCAGTTCAAAGGAGTTTCAGCATGAGTTTTACTTTGTTTACCCTCTTGTAAAGCTATTTGTTACTTCGATAATCCATAGGAAATGGGATCATTTCTCTCTTGGCATGTCAAATTAAATAAACAAATAAAACCTTGTTTGGCTGGTGAGAAGCTTAGAAAGGAAAGTGTATTTGTATAGGGATTCAGGAACTAAGCATCTTTCAGGAGCAGAAGATTAGGAAAGAAATCAGAGAAACAAAGGGGAAGTGATTCAGTCATCAGAACTCAGAGAGCCAAATTAAAGAGGGGGGTGGGATGGAAGGACAAGAGATAGGGCCTGTCTATATTAGGAAATCTCTGCTGGCGTAAACTAAACCAACTCCATGTCAGTTTAGTTTTGCCACTAGGGTCCAAGTGAGGGACATAGACTTGGTTGTGACAAGCTCATCCTCGTGTCAGCCAGACATACCATACGTTCACTGGCATTTCTTTTATTTCACAATATGCACATCACCCTTCGTGCGAACACAAGCACACGCAAGGGATGACATGTATTTTGAAAGAAAAATAATCTCAGTGAAGCAGTGAACTAGCTTTGCCTTCTGTGAGAGAGGGGTTGGCAACAAGATAGTTTTATTAGTACAGTTCCTATTTCAGACATGGTAAAAATAATATTAAAGAAACACAGCCTCACAAAGGTATCATTCTCTTCTTGTGCAGTGATAGATATATTGGTATAAAATGTGTTCTATATGGGTACAGCTGTGCCATGTACCCACAGGGGATGTTGTAAAGAACTACCATTCTGTTTGTAGTCAGGTCATTGATAAGAAATATTTGAAGAGTCAGTGGGCTCCCGTTGATAGGAAATATTTGGAGAGTCAGTGAGCTCCCATTGATAGGAAGTATTTGGAGAGTCAGTGGGCTCCCAAGTGTATGAGAAGATTTGGTTCAGGTCCATTTGTTTCCTTGTCTTAACAATGTTCAGGGATCGGCAGTCACAGAGATTCTCTTGTGTTTTACAACATCACCAAACATTTTGGGTGGAGGGCAGGGTGTTTTAGAAAATGTCCTGTTAATGGCAAATTATCAAATGCAGTGGGTAAAACTTTTTGCTGGAGTAAGGAGATCAGACAAATGCTCTAAATAAATAGCCTTTTTCCCCTCCTAGAATCCTCCTTTCCTTCCTCAGAACTTAGCAACTACTCTCCTCCAGTTTAAAACTCCTTGTGCAGTGAACGCCACATGACCACGTTTGTGATCATGACCACAAACCTCACTCCAGTGCTGGATGTGGGAAGCCCTGAGACTGGATACAAGAGCCCCATGAATCTGCTCTAACCTCCTACCTTTAGGTTCACTGCGAAAATCCATCTCACAGTAATGATAAGAAATGCTCCCCGATGAACAGGATGTGAAAACAAGACCATGCATGTCTTTTTTTGCAGTGACAGTGTTGCTCTGTGCTATTAAATAGGTGGTGTGTTTTACCCAGAGATGGTGACATTTCAGCAACAGGCAAGCTTATTCCCATTCTTGAGTAGGAAACTATTTGGAAACTTTTGGATGCATGTACAGTGGATAGACAGGACAGGATATTATAAAGCAGTTCATCCTTCCAAGTGGAGATGGGCACTTGGACAGTAGGGCCTGAAAATAGGTCTTTCATGGGTAAAATGCATTACATAGAATGGATAATTTCAAATGAACATTGTGACTATAAAATAGGAGGATATATATATATATAATGTGTTCACCTATGCATTCACGTTATATGTATGTATATAAAACTCCAGCTCTTCAAAAATCCAGGTTTTTTTGGTGTGTGCACGCCTTCAGCTGGAAATCATGGCAGAGAGTGAGTCCTTTTAGTGGTATTGTCTGAGGTGGCTTTGATTGATCCTTTCCCCCTGCTACCCACCTTTAGCTTTGCACATGTTTGTTGGAAAAAGCGGGTTTTTTCTTCTCATGTGAGATTTGTTTTCATTGTGAAGACTCTGCATGGAAACCTGGTGCTACAGTAGTTGATGGGAATCTTATTCTTATCAGTGCAGACTTCACTGGCTTTAGGATTTCACACTTCTTATGATTCCCTTAATCTGAGGTGGGTTGTTGTGGATTTACAGACAACAACAGTGAAGATGGGGAGGCATCTTAAAGGTGTTCCAGGTTAATGCTGAAGACTGAAAAGATCCCTTTAGCTGGAGTGCAGTCCCTGGGTAATTATACCTGTGGGAAATAGCTACCTGTCATGTCTATCAACAAGGGAGCTTACATTTTAAGGCACACAGATCTCTCTTTACATCACATTCTCTCTTTGTTGTAGTCCACTTATTCACTAATTATTTACCTATAATCTCTCCTCCCTTACCACTTTCCCACACACCTGTTGCCTTTCCATCTTTCTTTTTCATTGCTTAAGGCTCGTTCTTACCCTGTCCTCTGCAACACCTTCAACCAAATTCTTAACTTCAGGAAGTGAAAAGGCTGGGGATCCCCAGTCTCCCGGGCCCTCACTAGCCCTGCATCTGTCCCTGTGCCCCCCAACACCCCCCCTCCCATGCGTCGCCCACATCCTGAGCATGAAAGCCAGCCGGATTAACCCGGCACAGAGCACATTGTGTGTGAGTCATGACAGGCTCACTAAGGCGTGCAGTGCTGATAAAAGGCAGCTCTGATGGGCTCTGTCAGGGATCCCGGAGAAACAGCGTGGAAAAAATCTGCTAACCCACATCCCAGCCTGGCAGCCGGGGCCTGGAGACAGCCAGGCACCGAAGGGAGCGCGGGGAAGGGCCCAGCCTGCGGGGAAGCCCCTGGTCTCAGGCATGAGCTGGTGCTTCCTGGGGCCCTGGGGTCATCCAAAAGCTCATGGGGCCAAAGGAGGGCTGGTGCGAGCCCTCGGGTCGTGAGGATGCACCCTGGGAGAACTTCCCTCTCCCCGGGGGAACCAGCTGGCCAAAGGACATTCCTGACCTCCCCAACAATGTCAGAGGTGTCACCCTCCCTAACCTACCTTCCCCTGCTCTGTTCCAGTGGCTAGCCCAGCTGAGGGAGCCTGAAGGAGATCGCTCTTGTCTAACTCAGAGGACACATCTCCCAAAACAGCATTATTTTACCAACCTCCACTTTCCTGTTATTTGTTCCTCGTTCTTCATATAACCCTTTTGTATCATCTTGCTCAGCATCTTCAGCTCTGTGGTGTTAAGCCTTGCAGACACTGACGTTTGAACCATTCTGAGTCCCTCTCCTATTGGTCAGCCAGGCTATGCATTGCCTTTCTTCAGTATCCTCTTAATACTCTCCTCTATTCTTTATATGGTGTCCACTGAATACCTTCACCCTACTGCAATCTGGAGACTTGGTAAAAGGCAAAAAGAGAAAGAGCAGCTCTTACAGCTCTGTGCCTCTGGGCATATATGCCCTGCTTTGTTTTTTCATTAGGCTGTGCACAAATACATTTCTACTGCATTTTAAAGAGCAGTATAGCAAAGCACCTACCAATCATTTCTTTGAAACTTTAGGAACTAGGTCTTCTCTTAGAAAAAAGGATCATGGCTGATGCCAAGGCCACGGTGCTCAGGAATTTACAGTCTCTGAGAAGAAGGGTTAGGTGAACTTTAAAAGGTTATATAACTTAGTTTTTCGGATCCCTTTTTAATCCAAACAACAAACTAACCTTTCAGGGAGGAAAAAAGAAATCCACACATTCTTTCATGGCGTGATACCATGCAGCAGCCAGCAGTTATGGGCAAATAAAAATCAGGCAGAGCTTTGAAATTCTGCATTTTTCATTTCTACCAGCTGCTTTTATTTGTCGCCATTTCATTTGACTGCATGTGTTAGATATTGCATGAGGCATGAGCGTATGGGTGGGAATTTGGAGAACAACGCTGTAATCCACTTGCAGACTGCCTTCTGAAGTCTTGCAAGACATCAGTGCTCAAAATATTCACATTCTAGTCTGCCTGCTGCATGCCAGACCATGCTGAACCCAAAACCCATTTAATCCCCCTTTCTGACTGATGTAAGCCATACCTAGAAGCATCTTGTGGAAGGCAGAACACTGGCTTAGGGAATGGATGTCAGCTGTAATCTTTTCTCTACCACTTAAGTTTTGCTCTTGTATCCTTCATCCCATTACTTCTGATTCTAATATTTTGGACCACCCCTGCTTAGCATTTACAGGTCTTTAATCCTCTCTGTTGTCAGACAGATACACTGGGTCTGGGCCCAATTCTTCCTTAGTTAGGTGGGTGCAAATGTCTCTGAATTCACACCAGCTCGATGCAATGTAACATGAGAAGTGTGTGAGGCCCTTTATTCTGTCAGCCTCCCCTCATAAATCAGCTCCCACAGCAGCACCTGAAGTCATTTTCTCAAGACCAAAGAAAGCATGCACGGGGAAGGTTTTGTCAACTCTAGGGAGATCAAATGGTCTCAGAAGGTTTGCTGTTCCCTGCAGCTCTGCAGGCAGCTCGGCCAGGGTCACTGAGTGGGGACCATGCGTAGTTTGACTTGGCACCATGAGGACTCGTGGAGGGAGGACATAAAGCCACCAGAGAAATTGTGTTTTTTTCTGGTTGTTGCACTGACTGACCAGTATGGTCCCAGCTGAAGAATAAACCACTATCCTGTTTCTGTTTCATCTCAGCTGAATATAGAGCCACTTTACCTGCCCAAGAGGTTTCAGTTTATACTGACTTTCTGGTAGTGAAACTTTCCCGTGAGACTCAACTGCTAAGCAGCTTTCTTTGGTGGCCCTTTCTACAGTGTCTCTTGTGTGAGCTGGAACAAGAGTGAAATCCCCTCCCACCCAAGTGACTTGTGCATCTCCTCGCTTGTCTCTCATGATGAGACAGACAAAGCCAGCAGATCCCTGGCAGCTCTTACAGTGTCTGTTTGAGGTATGAGCCAAAAATTGGTCCCAGAATGGTACTGTGACTGTAAACATACAACACCAGGCAGTACCAAAATTGCTGAGCCCAGTTGTGCTATGGTGAATACCACCCATCCCTCACTGCTGCTGCCACTGCCTCCACCTCAGCATGTCCTTGTCCACTCTCCCACACAGGGACAGTGCTCTCCCTGGCACAGGAGCAAGAGGAAAGACTGGAAGTGGGTCTCTTCATGTGCTTTCAGAGGTATGACATCTACATCCCCAAAAATGTGAGAAATGGAGGAGGTGGAGCCAGATTAGGTACCTGTACACCAGGAACATAGAGCAAATGGCAGTCCTGAGTCCCCCAGCGTCACCTTGTGCTGCTGTTCCTGGGGAGTGTGTTTCTTGTGAGGTACTTCACATTTTCTCATCTGGTGCCAAATTCTTCCTCCTAGCGTGCCTCTAAAGATTTTTACCAACTAAAAGGCAGGTCCCAGGCCCCTGCCTCCTGCTGAAGTCCTGCTAACTGCTGCTCAGAGGACAACAACCTTCCCATGGGAGAGTGGCTGGGCTTCCTTAGGGAAGCACAACATCAGTGTAAAACACAGCACAGCTTGGTCAGTTTAGTTCTTGATACCACCACTACAATCACTGCAAAAATAAATACATCTCTACCCAAGAGATATTCATATCAAAGAGTATTTTTAAAAATAATATATTTGGGGAATACCAGAAGCTACCTTGCTTTCTGAAACAAGTCTGGCTGGTGTCCTGTGACCTGCCAGAGATGTGATTTTTCTAAGGACCCTGAAGGAGATGAATTTCCTTATTGAACCTCGGTGGGATTTGGGGGGTGGGATGTGTGTTTCTTCTCTTCCTTGAATATTCAAACAAGTACTCCTCAGACATCTCTCTTCTGCTTGTCACTCTTTGCCCTGTTTGTTTATTTTTTGCACTTCTCGCAGCCTGGACAAGGCAAACAGGCCAGTCTATTGTTGGTGTGCATCTCTTTCACTGCAAGATTTGTTTATGTCTTAGCACAGTGATGCAATATTTGGGTTGAACGCTTCAAGGGGAAATGTTTATAGAACTAAAAAAATATTTCCATTTGATTTGTTTATAGGAAGTTTTTTCTTGTGGTCTTGGGTTTTGAAAAGGCCTTTGCATGTTTTCTTTTCCGCCTCCCCCACTCCCCCTTTGTGGATTTGAAGTTTGGTGCCAAATTCAGTCATGATAATGCCATGACTGACTCTTTAGGTATTTCTACCATGCTCAGCACTACACCACTGGAGTATCTTCATCCTGGCCTCCTACATCTTCTCAACAGTGTTGTCCTTCCTAGGTGCTGAGGTTCCCAAACCCTCTCGGCGGGGCTGAGGGTTTTCCAGCCCCGCAGTCCAACAACTCCCCTTTGTTCCTGAATTATCTCTGACCTGGGCCAGCCCTCAGACAGGGCAGGCTACACTAACAGGGGGGAGTTGGAAGAGTTAAATGGGAACATTGCTCGTAAGGAAAAACAAAAGAGTAATAGGAAAGGCATCTTCGTGTGACCGAGGCTTAACCGAAACCAGGCCTTCTCCCTCTGCCTCAGCCAGGAAAACAAGAGAGTACGTGCAGGCAGCCACCGGCAGAGCGTGCACGGGTGTCCCCCTCTGCCTCCAAGTATGTAGGCAAGGCACAGCCACTCACAGAGGGAGGGCAGACACTTGCTCATGTGGCACCCCCAGGGCACAGCACGAGGTGCACTCCCCACCACCCTGGCACTCACACCCTTCACTGCACATCCGCTCCCGCCTTTCTGCCCCTCTCCCATCTGCTTGGTGTTTGTCGCCCAGAGGAGGCTCCCACGTGCTGCTGAGCACTGTCCTCCAGGCACTGTGCGTCTGCCCTTTGGGAAGCACTGAGTAGCACAGGGCTGCCTCCGTGTCACATTAGGCCAATGAACAAGGATGATGAAAGGATCAATGTCACAGTTTCTACCACTGCTTTGGCCACAGCTTGCTAGCAAGAGGCATAGATGGGGCAAGAGGAGGCACAGGCTTTCTCTTGTGCTTTGCAACTTTGCCTCTTTGTACAAAAACCAGAGAGAACAGTCATAGGGCCCCTCCAGCCACTGTCCTTCCAAGCCAGCCCAGCATCACCCATTGCCATTTTGATTCTCTTGACAGGATGAACCATCACCACCTTTACCTTGTACCTACCAGGGGGTAACCAACAGAGAACAGAGAATATAACAGCACGTGCCAAACTCTTTGAACCAACAAATATCATCAGCCCTTAACATTTCTCCAAGGTACTCACACACCTATGTCACCAGTTTCAGGGCTGGAAATCTTTGGAATATGGCTGGCCCCAGAGCCCAGGTGCAGGTCACTTTCCATGAGCTCATTAGCCAGCAGGGCTTCACAGACCATCATCTGGCAACAGCCAGTGTAGGAAAAATTACTGTTAGAGATGTTTCCAGCTACTTCCAGCTGCTGCCTGCACAGAAATAACATGAGATCACTGGCTCAGAGGAAGCCTTGGCCATCAGCAGGTGGCCCCAGGAAGTGGAATGGCCTGTGCGTGCTGTAGCAAGGGGGACCTGGCACGTGGGTACAGGGATCATAGACAGATGAATAAATAAAAGCCAGCCCCCCTTGCTTTGCCAGTTTGTGGGCTCTCCTGCAAGAGATGAGTGCAATTGGTGTTTGATTTTTCCCCGAATGCTCCCAGCTCAACACGCACCATTTCAGAGCCTGCTGCCAGTGGTCCCCTGTCCCCCTCAGGATCCTGCTTCCCATCAGACTGCTCCATCACCAGAGAGGGGCCCAGGACAGCCCCCAGCTCCCCTACTCCCACCCTACCTTCTCCCCAGAGCTGAGATCCAGCACAAAGGAAAAACAAAGGTAATGAACACGCTGGCTCCATTCTCTCACTGTGACAGTCACCTTTTCTAATGGTCAGCAATATCATAATCCCTCAGAGACATGTTCTGTGCCACCATCGTTGTGCCTGTGAAAGAGCAGGGCCATTCTGGGAACACAAAGGCCACGCTTGGAGTGTGTTTGCTCTGTCCCGTTAATCTGGGACTGAGATTGCCCAAGAGTCACAGCCTCCTATGCATCCATGCACCCTGGCTGTAGCCTGGAGCAAGCTGGAGAGAGCAGGGGACAGCTTGGGTCACTGCTGAGAGCAATGCCAAGGTTTTCCTTGAAGGTATCTACAAGGCTGAGTGAGGAAAACTAAGGCCAATATATATTGTACAGCATCCTGGCTTGATGAGAACTATTTATCTGGGGATTGTGTCTACTACGCAAAGTAGACCAAGTCCACTTACAGACACCATAACCACAAGCCTTGTTTTGTCAGGGAAGACCAGGAGGGATATCCCCCACAAGCTGTGGCTAACTGCATACGTTCATGCCACCTTGGTACCTTCTTGGGCAGGATAACCACATCCTCCAGGAGGGAAGGCCTATGGGTCACACTGACTTGGCACAATAACTGTGTCCCCCTCAGATGGTCATTGCAAGTCTGTTTGTATGTTGCTGTTGGATGCCTGATGGTGGTTCCTAGGAGTGGTAGAAATAGCTTATTTATTCTGTTTGGCATCTATATGCATTCCCTGTCTCCTCCCAAGCCATAACCCCCTCCCCCAAAAGCCAAGCTAATGCCTTCCAGATGAGGTGCTAGAAGCTGCTAATTGCACCCGGATCCGTCCTGATTTGTGCTTCAGTCAGCAAGGCACCTCGCTAATGGATCTGAGACTTGGCAGCGGGCCTGGGACCAGTGTCAAAGAAAATGGATGAGAGGGAAGGAGAGAGCAGAGGGTTAGAGGGAGAGCAGTAAGACCCAGCAAGGAAAACGATCCCTCCTCCTCACAGCATGGGGCCGAATCCTGATAAGGGCTTGTGGTTGTCCCCCAGGGCTAGGTGGTGGTGTGTGGGATGGCAGGCAGCAGAGGCATGTTGCCTTCTCCTGTCAGAGAGCCCATGCCTGGGCTGGGGTACAGCTCCCTTCTCCTGGGGGAGGGCTCATGCTTGCACTGGGGCAGCAAGGCACACCTGGGCTTTATCACTTCCCAGGCTGGGCAGGGCTTGAGCTTGCCTGGTGTGAAGCTGGGACATCAGAGCTGGGAGCCAGCTGGGAGCTGAGACTGAGCCGCAGCTCCCTGTTGATCCAGGGCATCTGTCTCACATCCCTGGTGGCTTCCAGGAGAAGAGGAGCCAGCTGGGGTGATTGGCTGTGGATCAGAGGTAGAGAGGAGAGAAAACAAGAGGGAAGGGGGTTGGGGAGGTGATAGCAGGCCGGATAAGAAAAGAAAGAGGCTTGGAGAGGAAATAGAACTGGAGGTACCACAAATGGAAAAAGCAAGGGGCAGAAGGGGAAAGGCAAGGAGGAGAAGTGAAAGCTGGAGGATAAGGAGATGTCTAATATGTTGATCTTGCTCCTGTGCAGCCTGCATCAGCCACACTGTGGCCTGGGGACGCTGTGCTAGCAGCCAGACAGGCCTGCAGCCTCTCTGAGAGCCCCAAAGGGAACTGTGCATGCTGTCCTGCCTGGGAGCCCTGGGACCTCACTGCAGAGTCTCAGGGATGAAAAACTTCCTATCCACACATAAATGTCTAGGGATTATTCCTCAATGGCTCACCAGGCTTAACTGCCCGAGGACAGGTCTGCTTCTGGACGTGTGGACGACATCAACACAAAGAGACTTTGCTTCAGCATCTCAGCCTGGGCCTGAGGAAAAGTTGTTGCTAAGTCCTCGGGAGTTAGCTTGAGGGTGGCATGAAGAAATTTCCTTTCTGTGTGCTGGGGAGCCCCAGGAGAACTCGGAGTGGTTCCTCTCCATTTTGAGATACTTCTTCAGCATTAAATCCAGTGTCTTCCCCAAACTGAGTTTATTACACTCATTTTACCGTTGGAGAAAGTGAGGGTCAGAAGAGTGAAGTAACATTGCCTGGGGTTCCACAAAGAATCCAGGTCCCACCTGGGAGAGGACTTGTGCTTGCCAGTCAGGGGGTACCTGCTCTGCTAGACCATTAAGGTCTAGCAGGAAGAGGCAGCAGAGCCATGAAATTGTCAGAGAGGGAAGGAAGATTCAAGGGCAGAGCTGCACCAGATAACTGGGAACAGAGAAGATGTTTAAACCTACACCACTGGTCTGGATAGATGGGCACTTGGTCTCAGCAATTCCTCTTCATTGAAAAAAGTCCCCCCAAACCAGGGAGCACTTGGGTGGAAGGAAGCAATCAAACAATCTGTGACTGCCAGGAAGGCCCTGGAGGTGTGTTGCAGCATCAAGTAGTCAGCATGATAATGCTGGGAAAGATGCTCCAGGTGGAGGAGAGGTGCCAAGCTGAAAGCACAAACAGGACAACCAGAAGCAACCGACTGCAATGGGAACCCAGTTGGTTGGAACTGGTAAGAACTGTGCTAAATTCCCTTTGGCTCCGAGTCCCATTTTCATCAACTTTGCAATTCTTGGCAAAGATTGGAGGGAGTTTCCACTAGACTGTGATTCATTTAGTGAAATCTGATCGTGGCCAGCAGGGGAGGGAAGTAGGCAGACAGACAGACTGACAGAGACAGCGTACTTTGAGCAGAGGAGGCAAGACTGTCAGCCCTCTGCAGAAAGGGCAGAAAAAGACCTGTTCTGTCTGATAGGAATCTTGGTGGGCAATCTTCTGGGGGAAGAGGTAAGGAAATAGAAGAGCAAACTAATTACAGACATTGTGTGTGCTTGGATGTGCCTACAGACTGATTAGCTCATGTCTCCGAAGCACTTGGAGATGGAAACCAGTTAATTATGCTTATTAATTTTTCCCGTTTTGTGGTCCTAGTTATTTTTGGAGACCATTTTAAGCACAATGCACCACCCAGGTGTTGGCTGCCCCAAAACCCATTGGAATTCCCTATTTGTCTTTCCTTTTCCTTTTCCAAAGGACAAAACAGTCCCAATGAGAGTGATTCCTTCCTCCTGAAACAAGGACCAAAAAAGAAAAGAAGAAGAAGAATAAAAGAAAAAATAACATATTCCATGCTGGCATGCCCAAATCACACTTGCCTGTTTCTGTGCCTCTGGGGGGCCAGAGGCAAGGTGGGTGCTGTCTCTGAACTCATCAGTGTCCTTGGATACTGGCAGGTCAGTACCCAGGTGCACAGGAAACAAAAGCTTAGCTGTTCTGCATCTTTGAACAGTTCGGATTTAGCTTCTTTCCAATCTTGTTGTGGGTGTCCACCAAAGGACACTGAGGGAAACCCTTGCAAATGTCCCGAGGCCATTTCTGACAACAGAAACATTTCAGGCTCTGGCAGTGCAATAGGAGAAGTAATTTTTTGAGGGAAACCACAGAAAAATCTGGCCTTTAATTTAATCTGCCACCTACTTCCCGTGTTCTCAGATAGAGGGCATGGCCGCTGAGCGACCTGTGAGCTGTCACCTTCTACCATCTGTGACCTTTTGGTTGCTTGGAGAACTAGGGAAGGAGCTTCAAAATGCTTGGATGTGAATGAGGATGCTTTGGGATTGAGAATTTGGGGGCAGACCTTGCTTTTGCACCTGTGGTCGGTGTGCAGGCAGAGCGGTGGCATCACCCAGCAGCCTGCGCCCCAGGAGATGGGCGCACGGCCTGATGCACCTCTGGATCCATGTGGGACTGGGGATGCCCAGCCCCACAGCCCCCAGGGCTTCTTGCTGGCTCTGTGTGCCCAAATGCTGCCTCAGCCCTTGGCTGCTTTCTGCAGGGCATGGGGGGCCATGCAGTGCTGTTCTGGACTTCAGGTGCGGTCCTCCTGGGCCTTCCCGGGCCACTCTGCAAGAAGTACCCTAAGAAAAATCTTGGAAAGGTCTGACTTTGGAGAAATGCCTGGCCCCTTTCTTCCTCTCCTTCCAATTTCTTGCTGCCTGGGGCCAGGGCACACCCTGGACAACCAGGTGGGAAGGCACAGTCCAAGAACAGAATTAGCAGGTTTTCAGCACTGTGCCAAAGCGTTAAATGCTGGGAAACCAGACCATGCGCACCATGTTAAAATAAAGGGATAGCTGAAGACTTCCAGACCATGACAGGTTTGATCCAGCTTGTTTATTTTTTGGCAGGAGGGACTGAGTGAGGCCACGGCAGGGACGGAGCATGTGTTGTATGTGCCAGAGAGAGCACGTCTCCTCCAAGTCAGCTGCGTTCTGTCTGCTTGCACACGTGGCCCGTCAGCCCCATTATGGTGCTGTGCTTTGCCTGGTGGGCTGAGTGCAGGAACCAGGTCCATTGCAATGTGATTTATGAATCCTCTCTGAGGTCCCATCTTTTTCCTCCTCCTCTTCCTTTTGGGGATTTGGGGATTTGGTTGGTTTGGGGGTTGTTTTTTTAAAAATAAAGAGCACTTGAAGTTCATTTAAGGCAGAACCCATGATTTACTGTGCTTTGGTTTCAGAAACAAAAGACTTTAGCTGGGGGGGGAAGAAGCCTTTTAGGTTTTTGAGTATTTTTTCCCCTGTTACACCTCAGCCTCCCTGTGTGGACACAAGGCATGCCATGGTACATCACCAGGACTCGTCTGGCACTGAGAAGGACCCCAATCAGTTTGGGCCACAGGTGCCCTGTCAGAGCCACATATTCTCAAGCAGGGAGTCAATCCATCAAGAGGCAGATCACTCTGCTGTGCTTTTCTATATAGCATGGTGTCTGCTGAGATCTTGGGACCCAGCAAAGTCAGAACAGGCTTTTCACCAAGATACAAGAGGGGATGTCACAGTTGTACAGAACAGAACTGAATGAAACTGAAGGGCAGCTGTCAGTAAGGGAAAATTTCTCTAACTCATAATGTCTCAGGTGGCAGAAAAGGTGCAGAAAGAAGGATATCTTTCAACACCTCTCTCCAAGTGCCATTATTTCTAACCTCAGACAGTGTGGCATAAGTGTGGCATCTGCCTAAGTTTGCAGACCAGGGAACATCTACCCAGAAAAGTTAATTGCAGGCCAAAATAAGACATGTCAGGGGGAAGAAATGGGGTTTATTTCTAGCACCCTTGTAAAGTGGAAAGAATAATGCAAGACTGCAAGTAGGAGCTGGTGTGAGGCATCCAGAGGAAGACTCTGCCCCAAGGACTGCAGCATGTGCATCTGTCCCTTTCAGCTAGCCACTTCTAGCACCAGTTCCTAAAGTGATATTGCACTGTACTTCCACAGCTGCTTGACCTTCCCAAATCTATAGAGCATGGTAGTAATAGAATATCCTGTGGAGAAGGGCTGAGTCACAAAATTAAAAATTAGGAGCATGGCTGAGTTCCTACAGTTTGAGGAGCCAAAACTAGTTTCTTTTTTCCTGAAATCCATGTATGACAACTAAAAAGTAGATCTATTTGTTTCCTTCTCTTGCAGCTTAAAAATCTGTCATCTGCACTTTGCACACCTTTTATAAGTGAAAAATGTCGTGGTCAGATACATACTACATTATGAAAAACGCACAGCCATGCTCAGATAATTTTGTTTGGGCTTCTCAATATCGTGTTCACAGGAATTCAGAGTGTCCAGGAAAAACCTATGTGGACCTCTTGTGTTGTAAGAAAACCGTCAGATAACAAAACTGCTAAACCCATCCAGTGATACAGCTCAGGGTGCCTTGCTATGTTGGGAAACCAGAGTCCCAACTTCAATGGCTAGTGCCACCAAATGAGTCAAAACCTCAAAAGTAACTTTATCCCTACAGTCCTCTGTGCAAATCTTGCATGCTTTACCAACAGCGTGCACGACAGCTTCAGAGCAGAGCGGGGCTGCTGCCTCCTAAGTGGTGTCAAAAAACTGCCATGAGGCACTACTCAGCATTCAAGGGTCGAAACCAGAACGCATTGGGAAAAGCGGTTTGTGCCTATAAAAATCCCCACACTCAGACCTTCTTTGTCCACTGGGGCACCAGTGAAAACTGGAGGGTTGCTCAGGACCCCACTCGGGGCACATGTGATGGAGGACAGTTTCTCTTTCTCGTCATTTGCACTGGAAAGAGAAAAATTGAGAAGAGAGGGGATGCAGACAAAGGCTAACAGCATGGTCAGGGGAAGAGAGTGCCTATCGTGAGGCAGGAGACTGTTGATTTATTTTGCCCAGTGAAATGCAGGCTGAGAATGGATATGATTGTTCTTGGTAAACACATCAGAAGGATAAGCACCAGGGAGGCAGAAGAGCTATTTAAGCCTTGGAACAATGTTGGCGCAAGAACAAGTGGGCATGCTCCAGCCAGGAATAAATTGAGACTGGAAATAAGAAGAATGGTTTAAGCCTCAGAGCTGTCAAGTTCTGGAAGAGCCTACTAATTGGGGTAGTGGGAGAATCTTAAAACTTATTAGGATTGTTTGGATCTTCACATTTGAGCGAAAGATTGCACGATGTGATTGCTGACAATAGCAAGGGACAAGACATGGTAAAATGGGAGATCCCTTCCAGCACTACATCCCTACTGCGAAGCACTTGGGATTGATTTGTTTCTCATGTGTCCATGTTAAGGCAGGAGAGTTGCAGGATCCTTTGCCATCCAGCCCTGTGGGGAAATTGTTTGCAAGCCAGTTGCGAGCAAGGAGATGAGAATGCTTTCTCAGATGGCTGAAGATGATATGATGGTTGCTACTAATGAGCTGTGAGGAGAAACGTGTCTCTTGTCCCAGGAGGAATATTGCAGGCATCACACCAGGCCACAACGAGGCAGCAGGGCAGAAACAAACAGCAGAGGCAAAGAGTTGAAATTCCAGAGGAGAAAACCAAGCGCAAGCATTTTCTCATTAGAGAGCAGGGGGCTTCGTGTGTTCTTTGTCTTTTCAAAGGCAACAGAGGTTGAACAATTACCAGGCAAAATTTACATAACCCATTCTGTCATTTGGAGCCAAGGCAGTTCTGCAGCAAGCCCTAGGATCAGCTATGCCACTGAGGCCATGAGTCAGGCCCAGCAAAACAGTGGTTTTATGCAGTCATATACATTTTTCTCTTCTTAAGGAGCCCTTCTTTGTTTACCAACCACCCAAATCCATGGTCCTCCTTGTTAGAGCCCACTGCTCATTCCAGCATCTCCCAATGGAAACAGTGCTGGAAACCTGTGGCAAACTTTGGCGATCTCGCATGGTCCACCCTGGCCCAGGGGCTGAGGAAGCCCTTTCCTCACCTGGAGGAGATCCCAGAATGTTGGAGCTCTGCAGCAAGAAGTGACAGCCCTGGGAGCTACAGGCAAGGAGGAGTCACCTAGCAAGCAGCTGCTGGCAGACTTGAGATCACTTGTCTGTTCTCAGCGTGAAGGAGAAAACTTGCTGGCCAAAAGAATCTCCAGGCAAGGCAGAGGGATAGGACTGGGGTGCCCTGGGTAAAGACCAAGATATGTATCTTTTCTTGCACCTGTGGTGCTTTACCTCTTAGCCCTGCTGTGTTTTCCCAGGGCTGTGTCTCCAAGCCCTCAGGGGGCTTAATTTTTTTAAAGCCAGTGCTAGATGCAGCCATTTAGCAAGGGACAGCCCCTGCTCTGCCTCAGGGGAGCCAACCTGCACAGCCTGTGCCAGGGCCTGTGAGCCAGGAGGCAGATTAGCACAGCTCAGGGGGCTACACACCGTGCCTGATCCACGTGTTCAGCTTCCCCAGACACCTTTCACTGGAGGAGCAACACTGGGACCAGTCCCAACCTGGCTGGGCTGACCTGTCCTCACCAGATTCTGGCAGAGCCCAGGCACTGGTCTTACATCTTACGTCTGTCACCAGGCTGTGGTCTTACGTCTGTCAGTTCAGGAGAGATGGTGCAGACAAACTGTCCAGCCAAGTAATTCCTCTCATCCTCCAAAACCAGTGGCACTGGGCAAAATGAGAATGCCACAGCTCTCAGCTGCTCCTATGAGACCTCTCAGGCTCCTGCTGCAGGTAACCCAACCCAGTTTAAATCCTGGCCTCACTTAGTTGCAGCCAAGCAGACAGAGGGGCTTGTGCTCAGGAAACAAGGGCCTTTCTCATCCTTGGGGACTCCACCTGAGGCAGTGGGGGAAGGAAAAGCTGAGCAATAATTCAGTGGGTGTGTAAGAAGGAATAAATGTTACAGCAGCTGGTTAATGCATAGCCTTCCATATGGGCATGATAAGATTGAGTTCTAATTTCCCTTTCTTTAGTTCATTGCACACACACACGCAAACTCCCTCCCTTCTCCTTAGGAAACTGAGAGAAAGGAAAAGCAATAATAAAATATTTCAGATGAGAGAGAAAGAATTCTCCATGATTGAGAACATTTAATGGGAACCAGCTGCCCGAGCAAGACCAAAGGCTGATCCTGCTGGGGGTTTGTTGACAGTGTCACTTTCCATAGGTACCTGCTGAGGAAAAGGGAGGGATGCTCAGGAGACAGCGCAGAGGAGGAGGAGGAAGGTGAAGGAATGTACTGCATAGTGTTTTACCTCCAGCCAACCCTGTCTCCCCCTTTCCTTTCTTTCAAGAGACTCTCCAAGCTCTTGGAGAAGAGCCATGACAGGACAAAACAAGACAGCATGAGCAAGCGTGGTGCGAGCACGTGGGTGGCTCTATCTGAGCAAAAGAGGGTGGGTGGAAGAAAGGAAAGAAGAGCCCAAAAGTTCAGTGCATGAAACAGAAGCCAAGGCTGGCTCTCTGCTCCCCTTCCTGTTCTTCCTTGCAACCAGACAGCTGCAATTAAGATGTAACTGATACACTCAGAGCTGGTCCTTCGTGCTGGTGCTCCCTCACCTCCTCCTTGCCTGTCATGGTGGCAACAACTGCCCAGGCATGAGCCCAGTTGTGCAGAGCTACTGCATGGCTACCAAACACAGCCAGAGCAGCCAAAACTTGCCAGAGCAACCTGCAGGACAAGGAATTTCAGCGGTGTGAAATGTGGGCTGCTTTCAAGTTGCCCTTTCTCCTGTGGCTAATAACTGTCTGCATGGACCTGCCCATGCTGCCATCTATGTGTACATGAGATGGTGGGACCTGACTCATGTCCTGCTGTCTCTGTGGGCCCAACTACTTTGGAAAGAGCCCTTACTCGTGCAGAATCTGGTGCACTACCTGGTCCTATGCTTGACTGACCCAGGCCTTGATGTTGACCCAAGCCCATTGTTCATGGTCCCACTTTTTGAGGGACATACTTAGCCCTATCCCTGTACCCAGGGATATTCACTTCCAGTGCAGAGCTTTGGAGATCAGCATCAGGAAAGCTCATCAGCTGCCTGCCCCTGAACAGCAAGGCTTGTGTAAATCAGGGTTTCAGGTCTACAGAAGGATGGAGCGAACATTTACACATTGAAAAACATAATAAAAGTTGTTCAAAATGCTCCAAAAGATAATCTGAATTGGGTGATGTACTCTGGGGTAAATAATGGTATGGAAACATCGTGCTTCATTCAGCCACATAGCAATTCTTCTTTATATGAAAGTCATCTTTCAACTAGAAGAGGTAGGTCATGTTGGCAAAGTTTTTGCCCAAATTTTCCTGGTCTTTGTGCTCTGTTTTCCATTATTTCTGTTCACAGCCTTGAACAGAATTGTATGTCTAAACAGTTTGCTCAAAACCATGAGCCAGAGTCCCCTGTTCCCCCACACCAGGAGTTAACCTAACCATCATGATGCACCATGTACTCCCCTTATATACTTTAATCAAGTGGGATTATGAGAATTCTGAGCTCTAAGGATTTATCCTTTCTCACCACAGGGCAGTCCCAGTCCTGGAGATTTTACTGGTTCAAACAGGCAAGCACAATCAGGGAAAACGCTGATGGAGTCACTGGGAAGAGAGGTGGCATCTCCACATATCATCTGCTTGCTGAACACCTGAGATGCCAGGTTTTGAGGAGACAGTGTCCCTAGACCCTGCTCCCCTCCAGGAGGGCTCTGGCACCTCTGTGGTGTTTCATCAGTGTGGTGGTAGGAGAGGTGATGCAAACCCCATCACGGATGGTGCTTTGACACGGACTGTAAGATCTCAGCACAGCCATAGCTGCAGCTGCAGGCTGGCAACAGCACTACCTGTTGCAGAGCTCTGGGGAGGAGACATCCTAACAGCGAGGGGTTGAGAAGAGTGAATACACTAGCAAGCTGTGGCACCGATCCGATTTTCCATTCAATAACCCCTCAGTAACTCAAGAAGATGGTAAATTGCAACTGCAACAGCTCACTAGCAGCCTAACATTTCCTCATGGTGCTCCCGAGGTGTGGAAAGATCTCTGCAGAGTGAGGCCCATGAAGGGGGAAGCGTGCAGCAAAAGTTTTGGAAAATTGCCCTGCAGCCTCCTTCGCCATTGCCCTTCCCCTCAGCAGTGTGCAGCTCCCTTCTTCTCGGTTCAGCGCACCCGTGCGTGTGGGGGCCCACAGCCATGGGGGCAGGAGCTGCTCCTTCTTCACCTGTAACTTCATCTGCTGCTTTATTTCCAGAGGAAGCTGCAAATGAACCCCAGGCTCCAGTGCAAGGACAGTTTCCAGGCTTGGCTGTCCCTCCCCCAGGGGCAATCCAGCCTCAGTGCCAGGCTCTTGCCATGAAGCCCCTGCTGCTCCCTAGAACTGAGTGGGACCACTGCCAGTTTACATTAGCAGTCAAGTGACCATCTGGTACAAAGGCAAAATATGATTATTATGTTTAGGTGCATGCAGTCTTTGATGTAGTGCCCAAAGGTAACAATAAAGTATTATTAAGTTTTTTCAATTATGTGGATCGTGACAATACTGTGACAAGACTGTTGGAAACAAGCTTCAAAATGAGGTGTGGGAGGCCAGCAACACCCAGCCACATGTTGCTTCTTAATCCTAGTCCCACTGACGTTCATGAAACTTCAGCTGGTGTAAGGGATACGTGCTACAGCTGCTGCGGATGCGGGATCCAACCCCAGGGCAGCCTCAGCCAGGGGTTTGAGCAGAATTTGGGAGATGAGGACCCTGCCCTCAGCAAGCCCATGCTGCTGCCCCACACATCGGCCTCAAGCAAGTCTTGCCTTCTCCTCGCACCTCAGTTTCCCACTCCCGGAGGCAGACACGGATCAGTTCCTCTCGCACACTGCCGAGCATCCTCCCTCTCTCTGCTTCCTCCCTAACCTCCCTCCCTTTCTAATGGGGATTTGTATGTGGGTTTCCAGGCTTCCTGGCTGTCCCGTCTCCTCTTTCTCCTGCACTGCTTTGATGTTAATTGTCTCCAGGGCTGGAGCGCTCCTTGGCTGATTAAGTCCAAGAGTCCTCCCTGGTTTTGTTGACCCATGAATGGGGGCCTCTTCAGTGCTCAGTGGAGTGCGGGCTCATTGCCCCTCCTCCTCCCCCCCATTCGGTTTGATGGATTAATCGTGCTGTGTAAAGGAAAGTGGGGTGGGAGGGGAAACTGAAGCAGCGGGAAAGGGGGGGAAGGAGGACGGGAGAAAGGGAGCAAGAAAGAGAAGGACCTTCAGCAAATGCTCGACTGCCCTTGCTTAAAATAACACCGTTTATTTAAGGAGGTCAGGCACACAATGGCTTGAGAGGGGCTGCTACTCAGATCATGGGACCCCGTGTATGCTGAGTAAGTGGCTGGAGAGGGTGTTAGCCAAACTCTGAAAGCTGGTCTGTTCTTACCCGATGTCTCCATCTCCCCCCAACACACACACGCGCGCACACTCGCACCTCCTCTTTTCCTTCTCCCTCCCCTTCAGACACTGGAGTCCTTTGCCTTCTTGGCAGCGGCACGGCTCAGAGCCAGGAATGGAGGGGCTCTGAGAGAAGAAGGGGGCTCCAGCCACTGCCCCAGACCTGCTATCCTGGCGTGCAGCCAGGAGAGGAGAGGCTGCTGGCCCTATGGCGTGGGCTTCCCACAAGAGTCTGTGGTGAAACAGATGCCAACATTTCAGAAAGACTTGTCACTCAGCCCCAGCTGCCACTGCTGCCTTGCTTGTGGCCTAACTGCTGCCTGCTGTGGCACAGGGTATCTGCAAAGCTTTTGGTGGAAAAACATGCCTCCTGCTCCTTTTTTTTTTTTAAAAAACCAACAATTGGTTTCATTCAGAGGTGAGATTTGAGTAGCTGGGGCAAAAATAGCAATATCAGTGTCAGTAGGCTGAGTGGTCTGCTGACTGTGTTAGACTTGTTCTTTGTTCCATCAGGGATAGAATACACCTCTCCATTATTCAGTTGTTGGGCTGCCCACAACCCAGTCTTGCTCGTGGTCTGCAGCATCCCTTGGTGTACCAGTCCTTTGCCTCTTCATTCTCACCCATCCAGGGATATCTTTGTCCCTTCTCACCAGGGATGGCCAAACCAGGGGCCAGAAGACCAGGAGGAGCCCCACAAGTGTCCTGGCCCAAGCCAACAGCATTGTCCCTTGCAAGCTGTGCTGGTCTCCAATCCTGGCCAATGCCAGCAGCCTCCTTCCCCTGAGCAAGGTTGACCCCGTCCCAAACACACATACGAGAACTCCCAGAGGGACTGCAGTGGATGCCACTCCCTTCCCCACCTCCCCCTGCTCCAGCCTCCATGCTGCCCCCATCCATAACGAATGCAGTCAGGATCAGGAAATGAAAAGGCTCTCCCCGAGAGGGACCTGTGCAATTTTCCAGCCTCTCCCTCTACTTTTGCTTCCCCTTCTCCATCCCCCCTGCCCCAATTTTTCCTGGCTGATGGCAGCAAAGGGCCGTTGGTGTTGGCAGGGTGCTGCCGGCTGCCTGGCAGGCTCTCCCGGTTGGCCTGCCAGGCTTTTCAGGGCTCACTCTCGCTTTCCAGAGGCTGGAAGTGCAGAGCAGGAGACGGGCTGCCTTGGCAGCCTCACTGTTTCCAAACATTGAAAGGCAGAGACAGAAAAGCCTGCCTCTCCCAGCTCACCAAAGCCACCACCAGTGTGGATTCTGGCCAAGTCCGCCTAAAAATAACCGCGGTGCTACCGGACACACGTGCTCCTCGGGGACAAAGCAGGACAATGCGCCCCAGGGCAGCAGGGAGGGAGCACCGCAGGGCGGAAGGAGAACTTGGGGCTCTTTCCTCCATCCCCCCTCCCACCAAATAAAGCCGCCTGTGTTGTCTAGCAGTGCTAGTCAATAGCGACCAGTGACATCTCTCTCTGTTTTCCCCAGAGGGTTCCAACCAGTACAGCTCAGAATGGCTGCAAATTGCTTTTTTCCAGCTGGGAACGCCTTGCTTCCCATTGTGCTCACACGTGTGCAAGATGTGGTGTAGGCGACCCTGGCCCAATGCTGCAGTGGCTTGAACGTAAGATCTCCCTCACCTCCATTTGCACCTGCACCTCCACTGCCACGAGCTGTGAGATTTGCCAGGCTGGGATTGCCTATTGCCCCAGAAGCTGTGATCCCAACGGGTCCAGCCAGATGTGACTGCAGCACATAATTAACAAGTGGACTAAGGAGGCAATGAAAATTGCGGTGCTGGCGCAGGAGCGACTCTGGCCTCGAGGGAATGTGTCTCGCTAGCTGTGCTTCCCAGCTTCAACACAGGGGTGCCACGATAGGTGCAAATACCTTGTGGTTTTAGTTCACCAGCCCCTGGGTAACCACGCTGATGCCTCAGGATCAGCACGTGGCACACCAGGCCCTTCCTACGCTCCCATGTCCGCTGCTTTCTGTACAGACATCAAGTCTGACTTTGGAAGCAACCCCGGTGCTCCCCTCCAAGTGCAATCCAGATGCACTTGGTATAGTGCAGATATCCTCTGCTTGTAAAGATACCTGCCATGTGTTTCTGCTTGAAATGGGAGAAGTGAGAGGAGATGTGAAACCAGATGTGCGATCCGGGGCACTCTCTTCCTTCCTGCTGTGGCCAAGACATCTCCTGGCCCCAGCTGGAGGGTCAGCACAGACAAAACATCCAAGTTCCCCTCTTGGCAGGAGGGCGAGGGTAACTGGAAGAGCAAAGCTGTATTTTAGCAGCAGGAAAAGGCAAAGTCCTGGACATGCTGAATGTTTCCTTAGGGTGGAAGGGGCTCCACCATCCCAGGCTGTCCATGATGCTGTAACACATCTTCTCTCCAGCCCATGCCCTCTCTAAGTCTTTCTTGGTTGGAGAAAGCTGATCACAGCCAAAGGCTGAACAGCAATCTTTCCTGAGTCTGATAGATCTGCCAGGACACTTCACTTCCACAAAAATGGTGAAGAACTAAGCAGGAGGTTGGGTGTTTCTAATCCCTGCAGACAAGGCTTATTTTCTTTAAGTCAAAATAATTCAGCAGAATTGATGTCAATTTGCTAAATGTTTCAGGTGGCCCAAAGTTTTGGGGTTTGGCACAAAAAATTCTACCACAAGAAAACTGTTTCAGCTGAAACAATTTGCCTTACTCTAAATCTAGGGGCTTTGGGATATTTTTTTTTTTTTTTTTTTTTTTTTTTT
>VZRZ01001405.1:121277-180284 GCA_013398175.1 Climacteris rufus
TGGGGGTTTTTTTTGGTTTTTTTTTTTTTTTTTTTTTTTTTTGGTGGTGGTGGTGGTGGTGGTGGTGGTGGTGGGAGGAAGAGAAGAGGATTTAAAGAGGATTTGGCACAGTGAGTCTCAGTCCCAGCAGATAGATATTTGTTTGTCTATTTACAATCAGGAAAAGCCAAACCCGTTAGCAGATGAAACTGAGTTAAGGCATGAACATGAATTTAGAAAACAATATGAACCATCATTTGTAAGAAAGGCTTGGAGGCGAAATCCAAGTAATTGATATCATAAATCCCTCAGGACATTGTTGTGGGATATGTGTCACCTCAGAAAAATTCAGGATCCCTTGCTTACACGCTGCACCTAGTTTTGAAGCATAACTTTGGATATTTGTGCTTTCAAATGTCAACGTGTAAGCTAAGGCAGACATTATTTGGCATTTGTTTTGCTCCCGAGGTATTTCAAAGAGTATTTGCCAGATCTGTGAGAAACTGTTAAGTGCTGAAGCTCCAGTGAATGATGTTTTAATTTGGTCTGAGGGCTTGAAAGAACATCTTGAAAGACTTAGACAAGTCTTAGAGAGTATGAGAAAGAGATTTAAAACTGAGCTATAAAAAAACCCTATATCTGATGTAATAAGTTATTTAAATGAGGCATAAATTGAGCAAAGATGGTTCAATTGGTAATGTGCATAAAATGTTGAAATGTTTAGCTCTGCAAAACAGAGTAGATTTGTGAGAATTTATGGAGATGATAAGCTGGTTTTGACAAAATTAGTTCCAAATGCTCAGGGAGGGTCTGATTTTGCAAGGTGGTGAGCATTTATTTTTTTTCCTCTCATCCAGAACAACACTTAAACACATGCTTGGTCGTGCTGACTTGGCTTGTTTGCTTCTGGGGTGGGATGCTGCACAATACGACACTTCGAGGAAAGATCATCTCTTGATTCCTTAGAGGGGACCCAAGGAGCCTGTCAGGGAGTCCTCATTTCACTCATCTTCCTGCTCTGCTCCATGGGTACAAAACAGGCACAGGTTTCTTTGTCTGTTTTTTTTTTTTTTTTTTCCCCCAAAACATCTCTTGGTGAGGAGGTTTGCTGGGACGCCATTCCAGAGGGGATCCACAGCAGGATGCAGAATGGAGGTGGCCAAGCTGCAAAGGGGTAGCGGGGAGGGTGGCGTGGCTGGAGGGGGCACCGCGCAGGCGTGGGGCAGTGCCGGGCTGGCCGCTGGGTGAGAGTGCAGAGCCTCGGCATCTGAGAGGGAAAGGGAATTTGGAAAGCCAGGCTGAGGCCAGGCTTCCTCTGCTGCCCTCCCTGAGGCAAACCATCGCAGCCTCCCTCACACTGACGAGCGCCAAGTATAGACCACATAACACATGGAGTGTCCCGCTGCCACCGCTGCCACCTCCTCCTCCCCAGCTCAGGGCTGGGATGGCTCACGCCTTGTCAGAGTCCCTGGAGGGTACTGTTCACATAAAATCAAGTGCACATACATATGATTGCTTCGAAGAAAAGCAACTGTCAAGAATGAGCCTGCAGAAAAGGGGGAAACCCCCCCCCCCCCCAAATCCTCATTCCTTATAGCGTTACTTCTAGTGCAGGCACGTACTAGGGCAAGAGAGTGTTTAAGAGGAGACAAGGTCTCCCTAACAGGAGGGACTCCTCCCTTGACCCAGGTTTTCTGAGCTTGTTTTCCTCCAAGCAGCCCATCACAAAGCCATCTTCTCCCTCTTCCCCTCCTCCCCAGCCCAGGTTGTAAAATAACGAGTTTCTTGTTAGTCTTGTTATTGCTGAATGGCAGAGGTCTGGAGCCCTGTGAAGAGAAGGGGGCAGCCTAATTAGGGAAACGAGAGCCATCCTTAATGAGCACTCCTGACTAGGTGGGGATTTAAAGAAAAAGGAGGGAGAAGGGGGGAAGAGAGGTCAATTCGCACAGCTTTCTCTTCCCTATCCCCACCTCCCATCTCTCCCTCCTCCCTGTAAACCTACCGCAGTTTGGGGTCTGAGCATGGGGGCTTCTCTATATCATTATTGGTTATTAAACTATATTTTCTTGTTTTGCCTGACTTCATAGGGAGTTTATTTCATTTCCCTTCCTTTGCTAATTTTATCCTGTGAAGGTATGTCAGGTGTTTGACTGTTCCCATCCCTGGACCTTACAGTGTCCTTGCAGGTGCTCTGCAGTCCTTTCTGGCTGATATCTCATCAACTGGGTGATGCCTGAGTTGTGACAGCCACTTGTACCAAAACCTTTCAGCAATCCCCAGAACAGTCTGTGGGGTGTGCAAAACATGCCACATGCATGCACTGAATTGCTCCACATGCTCCACATGGTCCGCAGATCACCAGTCTGGTTCCACTTGTGATTCCTCTGGACAGTGTAGGCAATATTGATGCCTGTACCTCTATAAGTGAAAACTGGGCTCTGCTTGCATGGGTGGGTGGATGGGTGGGTGCAGCAGATGCATTTTTGCAGCTAGATCTGTCAGAACCTTACCCACCATTGTTGGGCATCTTTGTCCCTAGGAACCACATGACCAGGGCAGACAGCACAGCCTGACCATCAACATTTGAGATGCCCCAGATGTAGTTCTGGTACCTCATAATTCAATAAGTTGCTTGCTACATTCTCCCTGAGTAGGAATAAGCCTCTTGAGGTCCCATGAGTTCATCCCTTCCTATATGTACATTGGCAGGAGCTGAAAGCCCCGTGTGTGGAAATTCGATTGCAGAAACTTTCTCATTCCACACCCAACTTCTTGAATTTCTCTCCTGTTCTGCTTTCCCTCGCTCTGCCTGAGCTGTAACCAAACGCCCCCGCTCTCCGTGAGGCTTCAGCTCTGGAGCCCTCTGTGCTGTAGAGTGGCCTCTCCTCCGTGTCTCCGAGGGAGACAGAACAAAGAGCAGGTTGCCAGGCACACCCCACCTCAGCAGATGGCCAGGGGTGTCTCCCGGGACCTGATGCTCAGAGGTGCCCTGGCAGAGGCTGGGAGCACACAGGCATGGCTGGGTTTCTCTCTGCCAGCCTTGTCCTCCTGAACATGCCCCGAGTCGGCGTTAGGCTGTCACCTCCAGCAACTCCTGTGATGTTATTTGCAAAGATCTGTCAGAATCCATGCCCAGTTAAATCATCACATGCTGAAATGCTTAAACAGGCTTCCAAGGAGCAAGCTCGCAGCCAGAAGCGTGGGAGGAACGTAGTCTGACAGTAAGGAAATAAGCAGGGAACATTTTACCCATAAAAGCACTTTGCTTTCTCTTTGCTTCATAAATCAGCTTTCTCTGATCTCATCCAAAAAAAGGCAGTTAATTCCCCACTTCTCCCTGCCTGGGAGATGTATTCTTTTCTGTATTTGGATCTTGCCTCAGAGAAATTAAGAGACCTAATTGTTTCCACTGCTCCTTCCAAAATCAGGGAACAAAATAACATCAGAACCAAAGCCCTGGGCCACACCTCCCAAGGTGCCAAGCTCTTTCCTTTGGGAGGCAGCGCTCTCCCCACCTGCAAGAACCAGGTCTCCTGTAGGGGTCTCTGAACCTGGGGACGTTCTGTCAGCACCCACCACTTGGCACTGAAACCTTTGGCCTAAGCATCATTGCCAAAGGCCAGGTAGAGCCAGATGAGGGATGAGCACCCCACTCTTGTTGGGAAGAAGTCACTATTGGGGTATTCTTGCTGCCTGTGGTGGAACAGGTCAGGCAGATAATTAATTATTCACCAGCAGGAGTAAAAGATTTAATCAGCCAGGAGTGCAAGGCCCTGGAGTAAAGACCTGTGCCCAGCCATGCATATTCCCTTCCTGCACTAAGCACGCAGCATTCCTCCAAGCCTACCAGAAATGTGGCTTTTTATCAGATCCATTTCTCTTCTCTGTTTATGGCTTGAGGATGCCAGGGCCCCTCTGGACTATAGTTTGAACTAATTTAGCATTTTTTGTGGGTGAATTCCTTGGATTACCAAGAACGTCTTGGCACAAGAGCCAGTTTCTTTCTATTCCTGCCCTGACATGCAGGCTTGCTGGTGCTCTCTCCTAGCAGAAATGACCAAACATCTTCAAAGCAGACAGTCTTGACTTTACAGCTGCCTCTCATGATCAAACAAAAATAGTAGAAATAAAGTAAATTTGAATTCCATTGCTGGGTCCAGAAGGATGTGTTCAGCTTGCACTCCTGTTGTTCTCCTGCATGCTTTCTCCACCTTGCCACTGTACCCTGTGCATTTCTTGGTTATTCCATAGGAAAGCAAAAAAATTTTTAAAAAATGTGGGGAGAAAGGGGACAGGGGCATTTCTGAACCAGTGGTGTTTCACAGGGAGGCTATAAAAGCCAATGGCATTAGAAGAGCACTGCCAAACAAGTGAAAGGCTGAATTACAAGCTGAAGGAAATGTGCATCTGGAAGGTCTTGAAATAAAGGCATCCCTTCCTCAAGCTGTTCCCCAACAGCTGTCTAACTGGAGGTCTGTCTCTTTACATCTCATCCATCTTAAGTCAAAGGCACTCAACTGGTGCCAAATTATGGCAGGGGACATCATGCCCCTAAGCATCCAAAAACATGCAGCTGTCCCCCAGGAGGTCTGACATTAACACAGACATGGAGAGGATGCTCCCCTGGCATCCTCATGGCTCTGCTACGGTGCTCAGATGTCAGGACACGCTCCTGCAGTGGTGGCAGGCACAGATCTACCTCCTCTGGTGGTTTGCCGAGTCCTCCAGCACGGAGCTGTGGTTACTGTCAGCATGAGAGAGACCCATTAACAATGTATTACCCAGGGCCTTTGTACAGTGTTTTTCTAACAAGAGAAAGTTTGCACAGCTTGTGGGGAGCAATTTTAATAGAATATTAAACCACTGTTGCTTCTTCATCCCAGTATACAGTTGACTTAGTTGCCAAGTCTCTCACCCTTTGGTTCCCTGCCCTTTCTGGGGTCGGGCAACACCTATAAAAGTCTAGAAAAATCTCTGCTACAAGCCACTTTCTGTCCATTGTAATGAGAGAGAAGCACGATGTTCACTTTAAGGGAGTTTTTTGATTGCCACTGATCCTCCATGAGAATAAGTTGGCACGTTGTGCTTTAGAAACACAGCGATGGGCACTGGATATTGGCAGGAGCTCTACATCCGCTCTGGCTCGAGAGCCCCAGGTTTGCCTGGCTCTGCTTGCAGGAGGCACAGCACTGTGTGGGAACCCTGGGCAATCACTCCCCCCTCAGCAAACCAAGCAGATGCAGCACTCAGAAATCATCCCCTTGCATCCAGAGATATGCCAGCATATCAATTTTGCCAGACTTAGGACAAAGAACGTGGAACTGACTCTCTAATGCCCTGACAGTCCTGTAACTCCTAGGCCAGTGGCCTCATGCATAGCCTCACAGGGCTATAACTGACCAGGTTATAATTGACCCCTACATTCATCATTAAATTGGCATTCACAGACCATCAGGTCAGAGACCCCATTTCTGCAATGTATGTCCATGTTCCATTTTCTGGGGTGGAGCACTTGCTGGCTTAGTTTTTCTGTCTGATTTTTTTTTTTTCTCTCATGAAGAAAAAAAAAAGAACAAGAACAACCAACATCTTAAAGGCTCCTTTTCTCCCCAGCATAGAATGAACCCAAAGAGCCAAACCTCAGCATTTTTCACAAAGTGTGAGCCTTGTTTTCCAGCCAGCTGAGGAGTGAGTGGAGCTCAAGCTGGAGGTGTGGATGGCTGTGGAGGCAGGTGAAGGTACAGGGAGAGTCTGCACATGCATAGCAGGTGCACAGAAGCGTGAAGAGAGGGAAAGCATGGATGCCATACAGTTGGATATATGACATGCTTGCACATATTTGTAAGGGTGCATACATGTGCACACACACACACACACACACACATGCATATAGAGATGCATATTCATTTTGGTGAGTATCTGCCTGAGAGGAGCCTGGGAGTACAGTCTGTGCAGAATTGGGTATACAGAAGTGCTTCCTGCTCCGTCAGTTTAAAGACTTGGCAGGAGAATGGGGACAGTCACTGAAAAGCCTCATTTTCTGTGCTGAGTTTGTCTGGGGGACTGGGCTGTAGCTGTTTCTGTGCCTCCCTCTTCTACCTGCTCTCAGAACCTGTTTTGCTTTCTAACTTTGCTCGTATTTGCTATTTCTTCCTTTCCCTCTTGCAGGCTCCTTTTCTGTTATTCCTTCTTCTCATGTTTCCTCCCTCTGCCACTTCTAAAATGTTTTTCTCCCTCCCTTTCATTTCTCTCTTCTGTTCCTCCTTTCTGGGTCTCTCCTCATTCCTCCCGTGCTGGCATAGTCTCATTTCTCTGCCTCCTTCTTCTCCCCCACCCTGGCTCTCCATCCTGCTTCTTTCCCTCGCTCTCCCGTCTCACATGCTTTTGTTTTCCCTTCCCTCTCCCCCTCCGCTCGGCCTCTCTCCCCTCTTCTCTCCCTCCCGCTTCCTCACTCCCTTCTCTCTCTGAAATAAACTTCCCCATGTGAAGCCCCTGGCCACCTTCCAGCCTCTGGTGAGATGAAGGGGTCCCTGGCATACGCTCAGCTCTGCGCTCCATAGGGCATTGTAACCACTGGTACCAAGGCTATAAAATCTTTAGTGTCTCTAGGAAAGATGACTGTAAATTCTTCAGAAGTCCCACCATGGGTGTAAAGATTCCCCCCCAACACCTCTCCCCTCCTTCCCCAGGCCTCTGTGAAAGGAGCTGTGTAGTAAAGCAAGGGGCTCACTCCTCCCCTTTGCTAAAGCCCCAGCTCTGACCAGGATTTCAGCAGAGCATGGCTCTCCCCATTGACTTCAAGAGGAGATTTCAGTACCCTGCAGAGCAGAGAAGCCGTTCTCGCCGCTCTTTTGGTCACTTAGGTATTTGACTTTATAAACATGATTAAAAAATGCTAAGAAAGCACTGAAGAGAGGAAGGCCTCCCCTCTAAATGTTGAGCAAACAGAAACACACGAAGCATTGTTCGGCTCTGAAAGATGAACCAGCCTCGGGCCAGCAAGGGAGTGTGGGGAAAGCAGGCAGTGCATTAAAAATAGGTTAATTCTCACATATTACAGATTTGCGCGAAGATCCCAAAGGGTGTTTGTTTTTTTTTAAACTGCTTTCCAAGCTGATGAACACCAAGGAGATCTTCTCAGGGGTATTCAGCAGGGAATTTAGACACGGCTTAACAGAGGCAGCATGGATTCCAGCTTTTGGCTGCGGGGACATGTGTTTAGCAAGAGTCAGACCTGGTTACTGTCAGGCTGGTGGGTGGACAGGACTCAGACGTGCACAAAAAGCAGAACAGGCCATCATGGCACTGTTTTATCTAATGCATGGATTTCCTGGTGCTTGGCACAGGAAGAGGGAGCGCAGCTCCCACGTGAAGAGCCATATGGCAAAAGCTTTTCAGTACCACCACAAGCCTGACAGGCCTCCCACGCCACGCACAAAACATACAACAGGCTCCCATCCCACACTCCCAGTCGCTGCTGGCCCTAGGGCAGGGCATCCTGCTGGGACTGCCATAAGGAGGAGCAGCAGAGACAACATGCTGGCCATGGAGAACCTCCAAGGTGCAACAGCCCCAGCAGAAGAGAGCCTGACTTGTCTGACTAATTCTTACTTTCAGTGCGAAAGATTCAACAGGCTTCCAAATACTGGGCCCATCCCTCCTAATGGGTTGTACTTTGGCATATGGCAGGAGTGGTAAATTCCCTGAGGCTTCCAAGTTGGTGCTGGAGCTCATGAGCCCATCTTTGCCTTCTCTAGACTATGGCCCAAATTCATTTTGAAAAATACAGGATGAGGAATTTGGGGCATTCCTATTCTCATCAATTGCTGTCCATAGTGTTTATCATGAAGGGGAAGCACTGAGGGGCAATGGAGGCGCAGGATGCTCTATGTAGGAGTGCCCATGACTGCAGTGGAGGCAGAAGGGGCAGAGTGGGCCGTGGGAAGGGGCTTTGACAAAATTGCATCTGTGAAAACTAGCAGAGAATTTTGCAGCTAAGGGGTGCTGTGAAGTTGGCAGGGCCTTGTAGAAGACCATCCAAAGCACCTGGCTCTTTGGTTGCTGTTCAAATAGCAGATTTGCCCAAAATGGAGGAAAGCATTGAGTGGAAGTTGCATAGCTCTTTTGTTCCGCTTCTCCCTTTTGCTTCCCTTTGCCAAGACCTGCCCCGCACGCTTCCTGCTGAAGAACTGCAAGGCTGTTTCCCACCTCCCCACTTAACTACAGACATTTACAGACAGCTCCTTTCATCTTCCTTTGCAGCCTCCTCCTCCCGGGGTGCTTTCAGTGAAGCTAAGCTTCCTCTCCAGTTATTGCCACCTCCACAGCCTCTTCCGAGCTTTTGGTGTTTCTGACCTATTGTTTCCGCGGCATTGTGGGGATCAGCTCCGCTGGGTCATCTCCGGCACTCCACTAACGTGCCAGTTCCTCCAGCCCTGCTGAAACATCATGTGCTCAGCCCATGGTACAGCAGCAGGCATGGACATGCTCCACGTGTTCGGCTCTGGTGGTCTGCTGTCTGGGTCCTGGTGGGTAGAAGAGCTGGGTACAAGAGTGGAGACAACAGGACCTAGGCTTTATTCCCAGCTATGCCACTTTTTAAAGGGGGATGCTTTGGATTGAGCCACATCTTTATCTGTGCCTCAGTTTCCCTGGGCAGAAAACAGGCTTACATACTCTGATTTTGGCAATTGATCTCATAGTTAGGTGTCTACTGATGCATGTCTGACGGCCTCCTTCTGTAGATGAGCTCCTGCAGTTTGAAGCTGAGATGTCCTGGTCTGAAAAGGCCTGGGTATGACAACCCCAGACAAAGAGGGAAAGGCATGTACCTGGGTGTTATTACCAATTATCTTTCTCAGGGGCTGTCATGAAGTGGTGCTCCCCACCCATTCCATCGGTGTGATGTCTGGGAAGGGGCAACACCAGACACAAACCTCTGGAGCAGGGTGGTTGATGGGGTGGACCTGCCAGCCAGTCTGAGGCCTGGACTGGTTGGTAAGACCATGCAAAAAGCAGGAAGCACTGTCCCTCGGGTGGGGAACTCACATCATCAGCTAACCAGTGAGACAAAGGGAGATGGCTGTGGAGGAGGGAAGGGGTCACAGGGCCGGGGGGGGAGTGGGGTGACAGCCCTGGCGTACCACGTGGGGTGACAGCTGCCAGGCTGGGTGCAGTTCCACAAGGGGATTGGGGTGTGTGTGAGGAAATTGAGAGAGCCTCCTCTGTGGACCAGTGCCAGCTCTGCCCTTCTGTTTAGCCCAGGATATGTGCTGATCTGGTTAGTGTTAATGGGGGAGGAAAAGAGGGGCTGTGGGTTACAGCCTTCTTCACCCTCCAGCAAATCCCTCTCATAGGTTTTCTCCACACAGCCCCTGCTTGCCAGATATTTCTGCCATGCAGCCCTTGGAGAGAAGGTGCAGGAGGAGGAGGGGGGATTCAGGTGGCAGCATTTGTTCTGCATCCTCCTGGTGGCCCTGAAACCCTCCAAACCTCATTTTTCAATAGGCCACCAAAACAACCACTAGATGTTTAATGACTTTCGATCTCCCCTGCCCCAGACCGGCTTTGAAACAGTGACTCAGATGCCAAAGTCCCAGTAGCGAAGTGGCTTTTTAATGACACAACTCGAGCTCGAATTCCAGGCACAGGGGAGGCTTTGACACTGCTGTTTGTTTTCTTATTGGAGAAGTTCAAGAGAAGCTCAAGGCTTAAAAGCAAACCCTTGAAAGCAAAGCATTCCTAATCACATAAAAGTGTCTGTGCAGGCCAGGGCTGAAGAGGGGGCTTGTGACTTTAATCTTTGCATATCCCTTTCTTTCTTCAAGCATCTCTCCCTCTCACAGACGGGGACACACACACGCACACACAAAACTCTCCTCAACACCAATAGTATAATGCTCCAGGAGAGGAAAGAGGAGGAAGAGGAGGAGGAGGAAGCCAGCCCGCCTGCCTGCCCCCATGCTGAGCCTGAGCAGACTTTGTGAGAAAGCTTCTCTCCATCTGCAGCCCAGCCCGGTGGGAGTCAATTAATTCTGAATAACCTAAACCGACAGAGGTATTTGCATTCACAACCTGACTGATGACCGTATAAAATTGATTTATGAATTGAAGTACTTTCCCTCCCCTTATCCCCGATTCAGGCCATAATTGATTATACGTGCTGCAGCGAAATTAAAGAAAGGAAAATTAAAAAAAGAGAAAAGAAAAAAGGGAGGCTCCACAGACGCTGCTCTATATTCTCAAGGTTTCCCGGGATTAGCCGATCTATTCATCACTTATTTTTTTTTTATTTAAAAAGTTGCTTCCTTTACCCTCTTCACCAACTTCTCCCCCCTGCCCCCTCCCCTTCATCCCTACCCCTCACCACCACCTCTCAGCCCAGGCAGCAGCACAGTGGGTCGTACCTCAGGAGAGATGATGGGAAGCACAGAACCCCCTCAGCAACATTCCCACAGTGTGACAGACCATCGTGTGACGGCGAGGCGAGAGGGCTTTAAGCCTGACCCCCTTACAGGGCAGAACAGACCCTCCCTAAAGGACACAGAGCCTAAACTGAAAGTCCTCAACCCTACACTATCCAAAGCTCAGGCTTAACTTGCTGCCTTGTAACTGCTGCATTGTAAACCTTTATGGGGTGGGGATTTCACTTGGCCCTTCCAACCAGTCATCTCTAATAAGAGATGCTTTCTCATACTCATGCAATGCTCATACAATGCCCTCTATTACCCAGGGAGAAGTGCTGTATGAAAGCAGATACTATTGGGCAAGATCCACTTTCCCAATGTCAACAGGAGACACAAGAAATCTTGTTGGAAGCAGCTGAATGATGCAACTCCCCAGATTTTCTCCTGGCACTTAATATATTGGGCTGAGTCCATCAGCATGAGAACTTATGACCCTTTTAATCTTTTTTCCCCTCATTATCCACCTACTCCACCCTATCTGTCATCCCATTTTCATTATCTACTCACTGTTTTTCTTCCCATTTTACATGTGGGAACACAGACAAGCAGACCAGTCGTGGGAACATAGGTTACCTATTAGTCCTGCTCACTTTTTTCTTTGCTGCTTTCCAAATCCTTAATTTTAAATTTTTTTCTTATTTTTAAGTAATATATGTCCTGTTATTTCCTTTCTCTTGAGTGGGAAGAGACAAACAAAGACCTGGTGTAGCTCAACCTACATCTGATCTTACTAAAACTCATTTGTCTAGTGTGCTTTGTAAAACTCACAGACCTCTTGAGCATATAAGTACAACTTCATATCACTTCGTGCAGTTTAATGCTTATTGTTCCTTTTCCTTTAGGAAAGCATTTAAACCAAGTCTTTCAAGCATCTGGACACAGGTCAGCAATGCCATCTGCATTCCACCTCCAGTGAAGGAAGAAATACTGTGATCTGAGTGAGGCAAGACAGGGATTTGCAGCTTGCTCATTCCTAGTGTCTACAGGTCTGATGGGCAGAGCTCATTTATTTCAACCTCCACAAAGTTGTCTCTCTCTATTTGGGTAAAGCTGAGCAGAAGAAAAGGGCTCAGTGAGTAAACATCAAACAGGACCACTTCCCTTAACTGTTTAGAGAGGTTTCAGCAAGGAGCTTGTCCAGGGACTCTTCTGCCTGGCAGCAGTGGTGCTGGTTCAAGGAGAAAGTACTCTGCTTGCTGCTAACAGGTCCTAAAAGGACGGGGCAGGGGCAGGCAGGGAGGCAGTGCTGTGCAGGGATCCAGCTGTGCCTCCTCTGATGCAGCTGCTTGCCTGCCCCTCATGTCCCTGTCCCCCCCTGCCTCATGCCTTTGTCTTGCTCTGGGGTGATTTTCCTAAAAGTTCAGTTTTGCAGGTGTTTGACCTCATTGTGCTGGGAATGAGGGGAAGGCTGGGGGAAGGGGGCTCTGTCTGTGTAATTAAAGCCAAGAGCCCTATGCAATGCTGGAAAGCTGAACCTTAACTGGCATCTCACATCTCTCGTGGAGGCACTGGGGAGAGCTTCAGAAAAGCTTCAGAGCAGGATTCAGGAGATCCTACCAAAAATCACACCCAGGAGGCTGTGCTCCACATCCCGGTAGTCAAACTGTGTAGAATAAAACCTGCTTCAGAACAACTAAAGCCTTCGTGTTGTAGCCTGGGACATCATTTGGGAAAAGCTGTCTCTGCTTCAAAAGTCTACGGGGCCCTGCTTTTGGAAAAGGCCACCCCACCTAACAGCTCTGGTTTGAGGTGCATGGTTGGGCTCTGGAATGGCTTCTGGCCCCCTCACAGCTGCAAGGCTTGTCAGACACTTGCTGAGCAGGGAGGACCTCTTGCACCCTGAGGTAACATAAGGAGCAAATACGTTGTCCTGGCTCTGAAGGTGTCCTCCAAAGAAGCCTCTCGTTTCAAACAGCAGCAGCTCCAGTGCTCAGCAAGGGGCATTATATGTGGGCTGGGCCCATAGGCAAGCGTCTGCTTTCTCACCAAGAATGCCTGTCTGAATTAAACTGATAACAAAGATTATCTGTGTCTTGAGCAGGTAAGAGCCAGCAGTGCCACTGGCAGCTCAGGAACTCCAGAGCCAGCAGACACCAGAGGGTGTAGGCTGTACCTGAACTCATATCTCACCTACAGACCAAAGTCTGTGATTCTTTCATCCCAGGCTTGAGGCACTGAGCTTTGGGACAGAGAGCCAGAGACACAGAAAGGAGGTGGGCAGCAGCCCTGGCAGGGGAGGGCGCTGCCCAGAACCCACATCCATCCTGCTCCCTCCCACCCCCGCCACAAGGAGTCTCGCAGATGTCAGCCCCGACAAAAGCACGCAAGTGGGAGGGACGTCAGCGCAGATTTACATCCAAAGGTCGCCATGTCCTGAGTGGTAAACGGGTGGACAAAGAAGTTAATCGAGGAGTCAAAAAGGGCAACCTGAAGAGGAGCGGCAGCTGGGAATGTGGAAGCAGAAATCAAGGCAATTAGGAGGGAAAAAAGAGGGAGAGTTTTGCATGCCTTTCCGATTTTTCCACACGGAAAGAACAACGCTTTATTATCTGAAACTGAATTATTTTTGCTGTCAGCTGAGAGAGAGCAAACAGGAGGCTTGAACTGATGCCTCTGCCAGCAGTCATAGCCTTTCTTCCCACACAAACCAGCGGCCCTTCTGCAGACAAAACAGCTGCCTGAAATTCCAGAGCTCGCAGGGGGAAAGCAGTGCCATCCCTGCTCACACCTGCACAGACAGGCTCTGCTATCCCACATCTACTGCGACAATGTGTAGAAACACGCATCAGAAAATCGATCCTGATTCCTGATTCCACACTGGGTGCTCACAGACATGGAGCCTAAAGATGGTCGGTGCTGCCCAGAGCTGGCAGTGCAGTATCAGGAGCTGCAACAGGTCATTGCAGCCTGCAGCCAGGCAGGCATTTCTGAACTATTGTTCAGGGTACAGACTAGGGTCATGTTCCCTTTTAAGCTGAGTCAATCTTTTTACTGAGTTCATTGGGAGCTTGTGCTGAAGCCAGTGGTTACTACAGGGACCAAACATCATCCTTCAGAGCCTGGACAGAGCTGTATTGGCCCGGTGCTGTTTGTGGCATGGAGAAAGCAAACCAGAAAACAATCTTTAAAAAATATTGATAAATGAGTATGTTTTTCTCATGCCCTTCTCTATGTCTTTAAAAGAACCCCAACAACATGATGAACTGCTTTTCCGGTTAGTCAAGGCATTCTCTTTCAACAGCACAAATTGATCAGCTACCTTTAATATCAGTAACACACAATAGCAGAGGCACTAGCCAGCTGCTGGATGGGTACCAGAGGGGCTGGATGCTCTGAGCAAAGTTCCCTGGTCCAACCACCTGCTCAGGACTTGCCCTGTTCCCTGCATTTAATATGCCCACTCTGGCTTTGTGGAGAAACCTTACCAGATGATCACTGCACAGCATCTGAGTCTCCACACTGACCCATTGCCAAGCAAAAACCTGTTTATCATACCAGGGAAAAGCAGCCCTCCTTTCCTGCAGTGTGTAATTCACAGGTAACATAAAGGATGAGGACCCACGGCTTTGCCCACAGCATGAACAGTGTTGGGGATGGGGGTACTTCCACAGGCCTCTGGACTTGGCCTGGGAGATAGCTTGGCTCCTCACTTTTAGTCTACAGTAGGGCAATTAGCCTTGCTCAGCAAGCAAAACTGAGAGGACCTGGACTTCTGTACTTTATCTCCACTCACAGGATCTAGCAAAAATACAGCACCTACTTCAGAGAGGCAAATGCAGAATGAAAAATGCATTTTGCCAAATGCCCAGGAACTCTTGACTGGCTGAGTCCATGTGTTTTTTTGCCTAGGGTCTACTTGAAATAAAGAGACAATAGACTGTGATGAAAAAAAGGTGCCTACTGGTCAGATACAAGCCATTTAGCTCAATATAAGGGTAATTGGGTGTCTTTATAACACGAAAGATCACACTAGCTGGTATAGTGATATCTTTTGGCTTTCAAACCTATGAAGTGATGCCCCATCTTTCATTTTCTCTCTCAAAAGCTGTGTGCAGATTAGGTTTAAAATATAAGTGTCCCGTGTTGCCACTTTGATTGTGCTGGGCTTGTTTGGTAGTTGCACCCTTGCCCAGCTGCCTTGGGAGCTGTTTCTTCTACACTTGTCCCCGTTTGGTTGCTTCTGTTATTAAATTCCACAGCGACAGACCCCGGAGAAATGCAAGCAGTTGATTTATTTCTTTCCAGCTGTAAATGTGCGAATACTTTTATCAGAGATTGTTTCTTAAAATGTCAGAGACAATGGGGTATTTTTGCCTGAGTCAAGCCAAAAGCATAAAAATGTCTCCCGGACAATATTTTGTCTACGATGCCGGTACATGTTTGTGCAAGTGGCTTCAGGACAATACAAAAAATCCAGCCCTTCCTCTGATGGGTATCTAAGCATCCTCAGGAAGGAGTCAGATGACCACAGGGACAAAGCTGCCCGGTTACACCTGGGAGGGGAGATTTCTTCGCCCGTTCCCCAAGCCCAGCAAAAACACAGCAGGGGTTTTGTTTCTCGAAGCTGCAGCTTGGCGGCCTTGCCAGCAGGTCATATTTTACAGTCTGGGCCAGGGCAGGATGGAAAACAGAGATCTAGTTTCTCCATGGCCCTGGCTTTACACCGAACCCCCCCGCCCCAGCCCGCTCCCTCCTCGCAGCCCCGGCGGCCTCGCTCCCCGCGCAGTTCGGGGCTTTTCCTTCCCTCCCCCGGCGCTCCGCTCTGGGAGAATCCCCCGCTCGCCGGCGGCTCCTCCCGCGGCCGCCCNGCTCCGCTCGCCACGGCCCCGCCACACACACGCACGCCCGCACTTGCGGGCAGGCACAAAGGCTTTCAAAGCCGCCCTTTATGTCCCCCCACAGCTGCCCGCGCAGCCCCTGCTCCAGCGCTCGCCCAGCAAGGATGCGTATTCTTCGGCTCCCAAAGGCCCCCATTGCTGTCAATTAGTTACGGGACGCCACCGGGATTCAAGGCTGACAGCTCCGGCAAAGCAGGAGAAATGGACTCAGTGGGGAGCGAGGGGGCCTGCCCTCTTTCTTTCCCCCCGCCCCGCGTCTCTCTCCCCACAAGAAATACCTTTCTCAGCGAGGCTTTTTAAGCCGCCCCCCCCAATCCCACCGCCCGCGCCTGCATGCAGGGACATGCACGTACAGGGATGCATTGGCGCCGAGAGATGCCAAACGTGCTGTGAAGGGGGCGCCGGGGACGGCCGACCTGCCCACGTAGGGGGTCATCAATATCTCTGTGTGTTTCCTTCTTCCCCCGCCTCCATCCTGGTCTCCAGTTACAAATCCCCCGTCTCTCAGCTCCGCGGGATGACCGTAACATCTTATTTCTCCTCGACTTTCCCACCCAGGCTGGCTTTCTGGAAGGGGAGGGATGGGACAAGGTTAAAACACGACCCTGCAACAAGTGTGGGTTTCACACGGCAGCGTTTTATCTGTCGCTGCTGGGCATTCTCGGCTCATCTCCCTGTGTGTAACCTGGAGTGTAACCCTGCAAGCTCACAGAGAATGGGGGAGTAAAGCCAGGAGGGGGATGCTGACCCGGTGATTTCACGGCAAACGTCGGTGCTATGAGATTTAGGAAAGAAACAAAGGCTGTAATGGTTTGGGAGTGAGGGACCTCTTTAGCCAGACCGTGGAAATAAGATATATTTCAAGAGAAGGCATTCCCACGCTTTCAGCCTTGATATTTGGTATAGAAGAAAATCCAACCCAGGCATTGGCTTTGGTGATCTGAAATGGGGTGTGTTTCATGTGAACCCCAGCTTTGGCTCCTGTCATAAATTCCAGTTAGAAATGGGGATCATTCACTCCTAACTCAATCTTTATGTTTGTACTCACTCCTAGACATTTGGATAATATGGAGGCTCTTACGCCAGCTGTGGATTTGGCCCAGCCAAAGGAGTCTCTGTGGATCAAAGAGGGATAACAAAACAATATTTAGATAATTTTTCCTTGTCTCTGCTACAGGCTGTTTGTGTGTCCCTTGTCAAGTCACTTCATCAAGCGCCCACCCCAGCCATGAGCAGCTTCCCTCACTGTCCCATCACATCTCCTGCCTGGAGGCACAACTGAGTCAGGGTGACTGCATTTCACACGCCTTCTTGGGCTCAGACGATCCTTTCATTTGAAACACTTGAAGATAAGAGCAGCTCAGATCCAATTTCTTGGACCAAAATCCTACCCTGAAGTTTGGATCCTGACTGGACCCAACCCAGAAAAAAAAGCACTCTTTTGGTTTGGCTGCATCTGAAGGCTCCAGCTCAAGCCCACACGGCAGAGTCTTGCACAAACAGCTCATCTCAAGAGACTTCTGCTTCCTGGAGAGATGAAATCTTTCAGAAACAGCGTAAGAAGAGATTTCAAATCCCCAGGAAAAAAATCCTCCCCTCCACTCCCACCCACATCTTGGCATTGACATGGAACCATGGACCCTTGCCTAATTCAAAATCAGATTTAGACAAGAAGCTCTGGGCTATTACAGTGGGAATGAGAAACCTTCACTCGGAGTGGGAAAACCCATGGACATCCGTGAAGGCCAGCAGAAGATGCTGGGAGAGTTCTGCGTGGCTTAAATTGGGTGTGCACTATTATTTTCGTGCTGTGGGGACTGGAGAGGGAACAAGGCAGCAAAATAACTTGGTGTTATAAAAGGCAGATGTGGTAAATAGTTCACAGGAGAGGCTGACAGCCTTCCCAGGCCACCGGAGTAATAAGCTGTCCAAGGAATGGCTTCTAAACGAAACAGCCTCCGTGCAGTTTCTGCATCAGGACAAAGGATAGATTTATTTTGGATGTGCTAGTAAAACTGCTGTCTGTGAGACATAAGGCCGTACAGCTAAGGTCTGGCTGCTGTCTGGTGAGGAAGCATTCCTCTGGGCCTCCTCTGTCAGCAAGCAAATGCAGGCCTTGTAAAAAGGAATAATATATTCCTCATCTCCCTACAGAGCAGTAGTGCAATGGGTGAACTCACTACAATGAGTTCAGACCTATTTGTGCTGCAGCTTAAAGGGTTGTTCACACAGAGAGTACTCAGGAACAAAATGCTCGGTATCCTGAGCAGGGGATTGGTGATGGCCAAGCATTTGTTAGATGATGGCACATGGGAAATGCACTGATCGTGTCTTATATTGTTTCCTTGTGCACAGCAAGGCAGAAGAAATCTGTAATCGTGATGGGCACCAGCTGGATGCTTCAAGCCACCACAACATGAGAGTACTGCATGCATCTGAAAAGATAAATTCTGCCTTCCATCTTTTGACAGGATTCTGGTCCATGTTACTGCTGATGGTATGCTGGATATTTTACAGCCAACCTGAGAAGGCACTGGCTTCCACAGCCATTAATCCAGAAGTTGTAACTTTTGTTTTGTTCATACAACCATGTACAACGATCACATATTGCTCCTTTAAAACAAACCTTGCTAGAAAGGAAAAGTTCAAGGGATCTGTGTTTGGTAGCTGAGTGGTGAACCATACTGACTTCTGGGCCATGGACCTCAACATGCCAAGCAAAAGGCAGTAAGAGAGAAAATGAGAAAGGCTGAACTGGAAACACCAAGGGATGTCTCATAAATAATGGAAATGCATTAGCAGCACCGAGGTGGGAGGTGGGCGGGAGATGATGACGAAGGAGGTGGTGAAGAGTGGCCAAGGAGGACAGTGGATCTCACACAGCGCTTGCTGGGAGGCCACTTGGGTCACGTGTGTTCTCATCAGGCTGACAAAGAATGTCAGGGCATGAAAAAGTTAAAATAGCCACTTCAGTTAACACCTCTTCACTGGGTGAGACAAGAAGCCACACCCCCTCTCCACACCTCCTTTGCCATCCACCCTACAGAGCACCTCATACCTGAGCTGCTGAAAACAGCCTCTGGTGAGAGGTGCTTGTCACCATGTCTAAGTGCATCACTGACAGAGTCAAGAGATCCGGCTCACCACCTTGGGGGGTGAGCAGGTAACAAACTGACAGGGCTTCCTGCTGCAGTCAGTGTTGGAGGAATGGTCAGGACAAGGTGAAAGCAATGTCTGGGATGAAATCCTCCCAGAGTAGCCCCCAAGAAATGCTGGCTCTCTTCCATCTTGCATGCTAATACCGAAACATGAGTTTCTCAGGCGGGGATGAAAGGAAAACACATGTCTCATATCACACAGGACCCTTGAGACTGGGACGGGGGGTAGGAGGACTTGAGGCGAGAAAGAAGATCTTTCTTCTCCTTTACATTCCCATTAGCACTGAGCACCACACAGGAAGAAAATTTGTGTCGCAACACTGAAGTGCTCTCCCTGGTTTTGCTGATGGAGATACAGGCCTAGGGGAAATATCCTCCCAGTCAGCACCCCGGTGGGATGGAGTATTCCACTGATCCTGCTTGAGCAGGTGAAAGAGATTTTTACCATTTTCCTTAATTTGCAGAATCGGAGACTGCACCAAGTCTGTAAAGAAATTAAATCCTCCTGAAAGGTGAATTTTAATCCAGCTTTTGATAAAACGTTTTGTGGTCTGCATTGGACTAGTCTGTTGTGTTTCTCCCTCCTGAGATACACTATGGATTTACTTCCCAGTCTCATCAGGTGGAGAGTAAGGGTCTTCTTTGCCCTCAGTTTCAGACTTGTTCTGATTAAAATACACAACTGTGAGAGATAAATCCTTTTTTTTTTTTTTTTTTTTAATGCAGTTTAGTGGGAAAGGCTGCCCAGACATCTCTGCCTGATCTAAAGCACTTGAGGAGTGGCCCCACCTGGGAGATGGTTCTGTGATGAGGAGGCAGAGTTAAAAGAGCAGGGTTCAGGTCCTGCCATGCCACAGATGCTCTGGGTGATCTTTTGCAAACTACTTAGCTAAGGACAGAGGTTCATGAGTTGTAGCCAGGGCTGGTTATACCCAATTGGTAGTAATCTCAGCTGGTTATAACCCCAGACAGTTGTAAGGGTGGTAGAGTAGCAGTGCCTCAGCATCTTAGACTCTGCCTGTTGCAGACTATGGCACTCCAGCAGCCAAGCGGAGATGGATGTGCACAGTGGAAATGCCATTCTGCATGATCTCTGGGCTTAATAAACATGGCAGCAATACTGGGCTGCAGAGCTTACAAACAAACAAACCAAAGCTCTCCTTCCCATTGCAGGCAGACAAGATGAATTTCTGCAGGGTCCCCTCTGATACAAACATCTTTTTATTGCAAAGCAGGGCAGAAGGGCATTTTTTACACTTTGTGAACTCGAGGCTTCACTAAAAAACTTTCCCTCTTTAGGCCATACTACCACAAAAAGTTAAAATCTGAAAAGTAAATGTGCTGGTACCCAGTATGTTGGCCAGTTTCCAACCTCCCTCCCACCCTCACTTTAGTGATCATCCTCAATTTCTCTGACCCACTGAGATGCCATGACTTCATCAGCAGCAGAAACAGCAGCAAATTGCATTTTGTCGGTCCTTTTATACCTAAGGAGCAGCCCTTCCATGGCCAAATGCATCTGTCTTCCCCAAATCTGTGCTCCTCCACTGGTCCATGCAGGACTGTGTCTGCATCTTGAAGGCATCAAGCATCCCAGGCTGGCAGGCAGCCCTTCGCGGTGCCGAGGAGGGATGTAGGAACAGGTGTGGATGCCAAAGGATATTTAATGCCACATGACTTAATCTGGAAGGGTTTGAAGTCTGGACAACCCACCCTATGGTGTGCAATTTAAAAAGTCACAATCTCCCTGGTTCTTCCAAGAAACGATTTGATCTACAGGCACTTCAAGGGAGAGAGAGATTCCTGATATCAAAGGGCTCTTTAATCTGGCAGAAAAGGGCATTTATGAGAACCAGCTGCCAGCAGTTGAGGCCAGACAAATTCAGACTGAAAATCAAGGTGCACATTTTCAACTGTGAAAGTAATTAATCTGTAGGGCACGTTGCCTAGAAGGCCAGCAGTGGCTCAGTCGCCGGCAGGCCCAAAATCAGGAGCAGATGTTTTCCTGGAAGAGATGATATCACCTAGCCAGGGAGGGCAGGCTCAGGGAAGGCAGGCTACAAAGTCACAGTCGCTGCCACTGCCACCAGCCTTACAGCCCATGCTCCATGCAGGAATGTGCTTTTTTACAGATATACACATGTATATGTGTAGCTTCACACATACAGCCCCAGTTGGTGTAGGCCAACATCCCCCAGCCAAAGGTCTGCACTGTACACTCCATTTACCCATTTCAGTCTTGCAGTGCTGCACAACTGCCTGGCCTGAGCTCAGAGGCCAAAATCTCCACTGGGAGATCTGACTGGGCAATGGGATGGGGGGAAGGGGAGAGTGGCTGGGCTCCCGCTCACCTGATGGGGAGGGATGCCTGCCACTGCCTGCCTTCCCACCACAGCCCATGAAGGTTCCTTTCTTCGGGCCAGTGCTGCCTCTCAGCGCCTAGAGTGTTGCCTGGAGCTTCCATTGAGAATCAGTGGATTGGGCAAAATCCTATATTCACCCCTCCTTCCCTGCCCCCAGCCCTCCTTGGCCGAGCTGCAGCCCAGACCTCACAAAAAAACAAAAAACCAACAACGCCCCCCACCCCATACACACACAAAACCCCCCAAACAAACCAACCAAACAAAAAATAACAAACTAGAAAAAGAAGGAGAAAAAAAAAAGGAAGTGCATAAGCAAATCCCAACTCTCCCTGCTGCCAACAATGCCAACAAACAGGCCCCGGGCCCTATACTTGATGGCATCAGCAGAGGGATCCTACTTGTTTGGCTGCCTCCCTTGCCCCCAGCCCCCGTCCTGCCCAAGCCCCTGCTGTTACTACATCTATCCTTCTCTTTCTCTTTCTCTTTCTCTTTCTCCTCCTCCTTACTCTTTTTTTTTCCTGGTTAACAAGTGTGCACTGTTATAGCTGTGGTCCCTCCCTCCATCATGCTTTTTGCCTTTCTTATGGAAGCAAGGGCTGTTTTCTTGGGGCAGGGGGAATGTGTGCAACTGGTCTTTGCACAGGTTAGTGCCTCTCTCTGTTGGCAGTGGAACACAAGGAATGGCTGTGGCTTGTGCTCCAGGGCTGAGCAACACAATGTTGATGGGCTGGGGAGAGGAGGAGGGGAGGGGTGAGTCAAAAGGGCCTCCTGAATTGATGAGAAATAATATGAAAGGGAAACTCTGGCGCGCATGGGACGACCCAGATGGACAAAGTGCAGTGAGGCAGCTTAGTTAATGGGCTGCATTAAAATTAAACAGAGACAGTGTTCATTTTCCAAGCGGTGCAGTGACCACAGAAGGGCTTCATGGCCTCTGTGGGAAGGTGGTGTGAAACAAAACCAGGGAAACCCTTCCCACCCTTGCTGCCCCATCCTCAGCAGGTGTAAACTGGGGCAGCCCTGCTGTCCTCCCCCTGCCTAGGTTAACACAAGCCAGCTCTCAAGATCCCTGCCACCAGCTTGCATTTTCATTAAAAGGATGATGATCTTGTCAATGTTGCTGTAAATCTGAATTTTTTGTACATGGTCGCAGCTCTCAGAGAGGTGACAGCCGCTTACCAGCTGGTCACCAGCACAAGGAAGGACCCGGGCAGTCTGCAAGACCAAGTCAGGCTTTAAAGAGCAGGATGATAATAAAACGTGTCCCTCCCCACTCCCACCCCTGTCAGGAGGAGGATTTATACTCCTTCTTACAAAGGACTTAAGTAGTCATTTAGGCTCTGCTTCAGCAAAGCACCTGCTTAATTGCTCGCCTTGCTTCACTGCCACTGGAGCAACTGGAGTACACGGTTAAGAACACACTTAGAGGCACTGCTGGGTAGGAATAAACTTAATTATATGCTTGAACTTAGAGATGTTTAAGCATCTTGTTAAATCCAGGTCTTGCACCTGAGGAAAGTGAAAGGAAAAAGCTGACAAAGCAGAACAGAAGAGCAGCTTTTGGAACAATGAACCATTTTAAGTTCTCCCTTCTGCATTTAATGAGGATGAATGAAAATCCTGGTTCCTTGGTGACTAAAGATGGAACGATCAACCAATGAGAAAGAGCTATGTGGTGATGTAGTACATGACTGAGTACCTTTAACTGGCAAGAACTGTAAACTTTCCTGCATCTTCCTGTTTTTTCTTTATATTGACTAGGATATGAAACATGTCTTTGTTCAGAAAGGCATGGTAATATCCGATTTCCATTCTGCATACCTCGAAACCATTAACCAAGCTGTCAGTGCAGATCAGGGCTCTCTGAGCAAATTTATACCTCTTCAAATAAAAAGCAACCAGGCCATTTAACCAGGTGCTGAACTGATAACCCCAAACCTTCACGTGATGCACTGTAGGAAGACTCCCAAAATAGCCTGAGGAGTTTGTCACTGCAGGGTGTAATTGCCCAGCCCCTTGTGGTGTTCCCACTAGGTAGGTGCCACTAGTGAAGGCAGCAGCAGTGCCTATAACCTGCCCTACAAGATGCATCAGCACCAAGAAGGTGGATCAAGCTCCCTCCTCTGTGCCAGGTTGAGCTGTTGTGACTGACACCAAAAGTCACTGTTCAGGTTGCAGCTCTTGTCATGGGGATACTTGCTCCAAAGAGTCTGGAAGACACAAATATGACTTTTCTGCACTCCTCTTGAATTGCCATAGTTTGGACATGATTTAGGAGACATGCTAATTGCCCGTGACGATGGACTCACAGAAATCAACTATGCAGAGAACATAAATTACTGGATATTTTTTTGCCTTTAGTATAAGTACGTCTTTGTCTCAGCTCAGCTTCACAGTTCTTAATTTCAGGGCCAAATAATTCTCACAAATAAGCAGAAAGAGATCCCAGATTTGTATGGCATGCAGGTAACTGGGATGAAAGCAAACAGTTTTCCTCAAGCTTGCTCCACATTTCAGGGAGGACTGTCGTGGCAGCCGTTTCTGAAGACATCCATTTCATAAAAAATACATTTTTGAGAAATGTTAATTACTTTGGAATTGCAGTCCAGAAAAGATGAAAGATGAGCTATAAACACTACCCTCCCTCAGTTCATGGACTAAGGCTTTAGACATACCTGTCTCACAGACATGTAAGCCCCCTGAGTGATCTGCTTCAACTGATGTGTTGTTGTATCAAAGAAATGTCACACCTAAATCAAAAAAAGTATTAGCAGCATCAAAGGAAGTTTTTGCAAATGAATTAGCAAATACCTGTCTTTCCTTCTCTTAGGCTGAGATAGAGCTGTGCAACAGAGGTGAACACTGAACTATACTCTTGTGTACCTGCAGGTATGATCCAGGCTTGATCCCACCTGGACCAACATCACGTTAAGTCTCTGGAGCAGCAATGCTGCAAGAAATCTTGCAAAACATTCTTAGTACTATGTGACCCCACAAGTTGGGGATACGTTACTGTTGGCCAAGTGGATTATTTGGTGGAAGAAATAACATGGGAGATGCCAGGTGCTGAAGAGACTCAAGAGATGGCAGGACACAATCAAAGCCAGATCATGACAACATGCTCATGGCTTTGGGACAAAAGGTTAACTGTGCTCTTAACCAATTCCACCTATAAAATACTGTGTAAATAAACAGTAGCTGCATGCAATGTCTTATATTTGCTGCACTTCATAGAATCATAGAATCATGGAATGGTTTGAGTTGGAAGGGATTTTAAAACTCCTTCAGTTCCAACCCCCTATCATGGGCAGGGACACCTTCCACTAGACCAGGTTGCTCCAAGCTCCATCCAACCTGGTCTTGAACACCTCCAAAGGAAGCCCATGAGGATCCTGGAGGGGAAGCTTTATGAGGATTGGCTGATGACACTTAGTCTGTTCAGCCTGGAGAAGAGGAGGCTGAGGGGAGACCTCACTGCCGTCTGCAACTTCCTCATGAGGGAAAGAGGAGGGACAGGTACAGATCTCTTCACTCTCATGACCAGTGACAGGACTCGAGGAAATGACATAAAGCTGAATCAGGGGAGGTTTAGGTCAGATATCAGGAAAAGGTTTTTCACCCAGAGGGGTGTTGGGCACTGGAACAGGCTCACAGGGAAGTGGTCACAGCACCAAGCCTGACAGAGTTTAAGAAGTGCCTGGACAACACTCTCAGACACATGGTGTGACTCCTGGGGTGTCCTGGACGGGCCCGGGCATTGGATGTCGATGATCCTTGTGGTTCCCTTCCAACTCAGCACATTCTGTGATTGTATGTGGCAAGGGCTGCCTCCCGCCCTCGGCTCCATCAGGCCCAAAACCTGACACTCTTGGGAAGTTAAAGCTAAGGGAGGGAAGTTAAGGGTGTGGCAGTGCAAACAAACTCACTGATGGGGCTGAACACCTCTGCACAGGTCCTTGGCATGGCTGCTGTTAAAAAGTCAGAGCAACACGTACCTGCAGCTGAAGGCAGCATGCACACCTGTTGCTCTCCTTTTTTTTTGTGCCTGTGCACTTGTTCGCTTTGTCCCTTCAGATCATCCTGAAATGAAGTCTTTCTCCTCAGTACGTCAGGGTCCTCAAGTCTGCCCATCTCCCGGGCCTCTGCTAGTGCTGCATCTGTCCCCATGCCCCCCCACCTTGCCCGTCGCCCACATCCTGAGCATGAAAGCCAGCCGGATTAACCCGGCACAGAGCACATTGTGTGTGAGTCATGACAGGCTCACTAAGGCGTGCAGTGCTGATAAAAGGCAGCTCTGATGGGCTCTGTCAGGGATCCCGGAGAAACAGCGTGGAAAAAATCTGCTAACCCACATCCCAGCCTGGCAGCCGGGGCCTGGAGACAGCCAGGCACCGAAGGGAGCGCGGGGAAGGGCCCAGCCTGCGGGGAAGCCCCTGGTCTCAGGCATGAGCTGGTGCTTCCTGGGGCCCTGGGGTCATCCAAAAGCTCATGGGGCCAAAGGAGGGCTGGTGCGAGCCCCCAGGTCATGACGATGCACCCTGGGAGAACTTCCCTCTCCCCAGCTGGCCAGGGTATTTCAGGCACTTAAGGAGCTATAGAAAGGGAAGTCTGCCTGATCCTTCTGTGCATCTTTCTGCCTAAAACTCCCCTCTGGATAATTTTCTCAGTTCAGTTTCTCACAGCTGTGGACCACAAGGTAGCTTTTTTTCCCAATCCTTTGTGCTTAGCAGTGCTGCTCCCAGAAGGCCATCAGGAGAGACCACAGTCCAGCAATACCCAGTGCCCTCTGGTGTGCTGCAAAACTGCCTCATAAACCACCAGGAACCTGTGCTGGCCGAAATCATGCTACAAACAGGTGTGTAGCTTACAGTAACACTGTCCCAAATGGTTAACAACTGTGTTTGCTGCAAACAGGGTTCAGCCCCAGGCCCCAGGCAGTTCAACAGCTTGCCTGACCACAAAACTGGAGATAATAGGGACCACAGAGTCAGGGATATTGCAGAGAAATCAGGATAACATTCATGTGCACCACTGAGCTGGGAGGAGTTGCAGCCATGGGGTCTGCGTGGAGGGGAAGGCGGCAGCAGCAGATTTCAAAACAATCTAGATAAATTGGAGAATTGGTCTCAAATCAGCAGGATGGAAATCACACAAGAGTGAGTGCGAAATACCACAGTGAGGTGTTGGAACTCAAATGTAAAATGGGGACTAATTGGATAAAGAACACTGCTGTAGGAAAGGCTCCTAGAATTGCAGACAAAAAATTAGTCAACACTGTCATGCTGTTTCAAAACAGGCGAGTCTCTTTGTTGAGATCCATTAATGAGAGATTCACAGGGCAGGAACGGGAGAAAATGACTGTGCTGCAGTTGGCCCTGAGGACGCCGGGCACAGTGCTCTCCAAACTGGGTAAACAAACTGGGGAGCCCTCCGAGGTGCAGGAGCAAGCTCGATAAAAGCTTTGGAAAACACAATCTATGAGGGCAGATTGAAAGAACTGGGTTTGTTTAGTCTGGAGAAGAGAAAACTAAGAGGGAGCATTAGTGGCCTTTTAATACATAAGGACTTGTTCTAAGGACTGCAGAGTCCAAGGGAGGAGCATGAGGAGAACTGGGGTTGGTTTGCAGCAAAGATTCAGGTCAAGAGAGCAATAACAGGCAAACTTTGGAGCTGGTGAGGAATCTGCAGACTCTCATTCATGGGTGAAATGTAAGTGGAGGCTGGAGATACACTTGTAGGGATGGCTCAGGTATAGCAAATCTTGCTTCAGAAGATGAGGTCATCTATGAGACCATAACCAAGCACCCAGTGGTGCACTCCTTCCCTGTCCCTGCTCCCCATGTGAATGTGCAACTTTAATTACAGCCCCTTTCTGAGCTTCAGCAAGGCAAAGGAACAGGATTACTCTGAGAAGAAAACCATAAAGTGATCATCCATGTCCCTTGCCTCCCCACTCAATTTGCCATGCATGTACCAAATAATACCCATCCCAAAGAACTTACTGTCTAAATAGATGGGACAGAGGAAAGTTACTGCCCAGCAGGAGATGTGGGAGCTACAGAGAAGCATATCAGGAGAAGCTGAGGGAAAGGGACCTGTTTAACTGGGAGCAAAAGGGAATCTTGGCTCTGGGGAAATCTACTTGCAGTATTTAGTCAGCTAAAGGAAAATAAAGAGAAGACAGAACCAGGCTGCACTTGGAGGAGGCCAGTGAAAGAACAAGAAACAGTGGGCACAGGTTGTAACTTGAGAAAAGTTAATTGGACCTAAGGAAAAAAAATCTTGTCCAGGAGGATATTTCAGCATTGGAACAGGTTTCACAGAGAGATTGTGAAACCCCTATCCTTGGAGATTTTCAAAACTGAACTGGACAGAGTCCCAGACAACACAACCTAACTTTGAAAACAGCCTTGCTGTGAGTGGGGACCAAGGTTGGAGCCCTGCCAAGGTCCTGTCTCATCTGAGGTATTCTGTGACAGGTATACTGTGAATACCACAGAAGCTACCTGTGCAACTGCATCCTGCCACTGATGCTTCACACCGGATCCTCTCTGCCACACTGGACTCTCTTCATTTCTGCCCCGCTGCTCAGCGAGCCTTTCTTTGGTCTTTGCGTTCTGCGAAGCTGGATCCCCAGTTTGCATCAGGCCTCAACCCAATGTAAAGCCCTATGTAATAACAACATTTCTTGACCATGATTCACAACAATAGCTACCACCCAAGTTCTTGGCTCACTGTTTAGCCCAATATCTAACAGTGTTCAGTTCAACCCCATATTATCTGCACCCCCACCCCCTCCCACTCCAGTTTGAGAGCCTGGCCAGCACTGAGCCCATGCTGTTCCTATTCGCAAACCTTAACCACCCTGGCTGCTGCTTGGAATGAAGAGGGAGCACTTAGGGATGAACTTTTAGCACTGCAAGCTCTAGGGAAGGCTGAAGTCCTTGCTCGTCTGTCACTGATTTATTGACGCTTCCCTAATTGTGGAATGCCAACCATACATGGAGATCTGCAGAAAGAAAGGACTTGGCTTGAAGAAAAGAGAGGTCATTGCAGGCAAATCAGACGCAGGCACTAAGAAATTTTGTTTTGTTTTGTTTTGTTTTCTGTGCTGCTGCAATGAATGTAATAAATGTGCATCTGCTGAGCTGTTTCTACTGACAGAGTTTTTCCTTGTTTCAAATTTGGCCTTAGCTCTTCTTAGTAACCCTGATTTGCAGTGATCTGCCCAGCAAGATTATGTGTGCGTATGTATGAGAGAGGGAGAGGCAGTGCTCATTCCCAAAGCAGACATTTTGTTCATCCTCTGCCAGCCATTTTTTGGATGAAGGTATTTTTTCCTTCATTCTTTTGGATCCTAATGTAAGCATGAATTTGAAAATGATCTGTAGAAGTAAGATTTAATGAGCCTGTTGACATAGTAATACACAAAAAAAGGGCAAAAATCACAGACACTTTCTCTAGACCTTCTTCTCTACAAATGTACGTTCTTTTTTACCAAAAATTAATCTATAGCAAACACTAGAGAACGGCATTTGTTCATTTCAGAGACTGCAATCTGTAATAGTTCTTTGTGTACCACTCTCACACACATCTTTTGTGCCTTCTTCTCCTCTTCCCTCTCTTGAGATGAAGCAGAGCTCTGGTTCAGCAGCCGGCATCTGTCACCGATTACAGCAGCTTAAGGCTGCACCTCTGAGGAGCAGAGGGGGAGCACACTGGGGTCCCTGTGTGTAACTGCACACAACTCTGCTCTGGCACTTCACACACTGTCACTCCTCCCTTCTAGATTTGCTCTTCCAGACCTCCTCAAATCAGCCCTCTCCCCCATTAGCCCTCTTCATACATCATGCCCATGAGATGGATGCTGTTGATCCATCCCATCCCAGTGCCAGAGCTGCACAGTGTTGATTTGACGGCACACCAGAGAAAATGTAGTTTGCTTTATACTTTGGGTTAATCAGACAAACATTTTGAATCTAGGCTGCTGTGGCATGGCCAAATGCAGCATCCATATTAGGCTCTGCAGCAGACACGCTGTCGTTGGATTGAGGTTTCTGAGTCACGCTATTGAAGCCACACTCGTGGAGAAGCATTTTATTAATAACTTTTGTTGCAGAACTTTATCCCAAGAAGCAGTCTAAAAATGGTACTACTCATAATGGCACTTAGATCTTGTAGCATGAGGTTATTTTGTCAGTTATTTATGTCAAGTGACTTTTTTTTTTGCTATTTTAAGCCTTCTTCACTGTAACCTGAAGGCTTGCTCCTGCCCTGCTTTAGTTGCTGTAATACAGCTCTGTTTACTGAAGTAGGTTTTTCCCTGGTGTGTAGACCTGAGGTTTAGTTCTTGTTCAGGTCTAGGACAAGTTGGGTGACAGCAGCCAGATAGGGTGGAGAGAGCAGGTCCACAGACATGGCTGACCAAAGCAGAGACTCTACACGACTCAAGACATGTTGGTTTGAGCACGGCTGGTTCTGAGGAGGCTCGAAGGCACAAACAGCTTCTTGCAGCACTGCAGCAGCAGGCTGTGGGTGGCAAAGTCTGTGTAGCACCTTCCTGCACTAAACTTGGACCCAGTCTCTGGAAATCTCTCACATTCCCCTGGCAACGGATTCACTTTCCAAAACAAAATGAACTAAAACAGAATCATTTCCTATGAATGAAGTCGGGATGGAACATCAAACCCAGGCGGGGAAATATATATGTGTGACATGCTTGAAGCAGCAGAGAGAATGATTTCATCCAGCATCCAGCTGACTGGGAAAGAGAGGCAGCCGCCCCGAGGAGAAAGCCATTAACACACAAACACATTTTATGCTGGCCAAGGTGAGAAAGGAAGGGCTGTAGGTACCGAGGTGACAGCTACTTTAGGATCAAAGCAGAAGACTGAGAGGAAACTGTAAAACTAACTTCAGATCTGTGTGGGGGAGGCTGTGTGAACAGAGGGGAAAACTTAATTAAATGTGGCAAACAATGACTGTATTTTCTGGGAAAGGAGCAGCAGTGATTTCACTTCCAAGATACTACACCTGAGCAAACATTACCCAAAGCTGGCTTCAGCTAGGACTTCACTGCCAGTATGGTAATACAGATCTAACCTTGACTTCGAAGGCTGAGAAAAGTAACTGAGTGGGGAGGCCTTAGTTTGTCAGGGGTGCTCAGTATTCCTTCCCTCTCCTCCAGAGTAGCTGTTAAGGACAGAAGCTGCTGGGCATGAAAGAAGATGTGGCCATCTCATTCATGCCAATAATTTCTAACAAGACCAAAAAAAAAAAAAGAAAAAGAAAGGAGGTAGCACCAGTGCTGAAGCATGGCCCAGAACTTCTGCCAGGTAAAATTTTGCAGCTAACATAGCTCAAGGAGAAAACATGAGCATCAACAGCATAGGGTGCCCTATAGGTCACCAGGTATGGGCCTCATCATCATGACAAGTGTCCTGCAAACCATCAGGCCAGGAAGCAACTAGCAGACTTCAGGGGATTTTTTGCACCCAGCTAGTTGCTGGGCTAGGAAGGCAGTGAGACATGGTTTGCCCAAGCAAGTTCTACAGCAGTACAGAGAAAAGAATACAAGTACAAGAAAAGAATAGATTGACTAGAATGCCAGTGTTGACCTTGAGCATAAAGAGGATGGGTAGAGAGTGAAATCTAGGCTGATTTACTAAGAATTAATATAAAAGCATAGCAAAGGCAAGGGAAGTAAAAATCAAGAAGTCTTGGGGAAAAAAAAAGAAAGGAGAAGGAGAATTATGGGCTAATTAATTCAACTTCAATTACAGGAAAAACTCTGGAATTAGTAATGAAAAAAGCTATTTGTAAGAAACTGGAATGAAATGGGATGAGTAACAACCAGTATTAGCTTCATAGTCTGGTCTTGACAAACCCATCTAATTTTCTTTTAAAACAAGCAGACAGACCTCACAGGCCAGTAAGGAGAAGCAGATGTCAGTATCTTGACTCGAGTAGGTCCTTTGACACTGTCTTGCATGAAATTCTCATAAACCAGGAGGGAATGTGTGGTCTATCTACTGCAGAGCAGACACAGCACTGGTACTCAGGAGGCTGTGAGCAGGACCTCACTCTCCACAGACAGGAACAGTTGAACAGAGATGTACAGGTTTGTCTCTGTCTCCAGCTCCAGTTTCTTGGACTGTGGACTAGAAGAAAGATGATTAAATTTGCAGGATGCCCAAAGCTGGAAGGATCTGCAGGGACATCAAAGACAGGATTAGACTTTTTTAAAAAAGCAAACAACAGCCTGACAAATTAAAGAAACTGTCAGAGAAAAATAATGAAAGGATGTAGTAGGAATCCATGTGAGAGTCCACACTGAGGAATAACTGCCTGCACAAATATGGGCATGGAACTACTGGAGCTGAGGTTTATTGCAGATTAAAACCTGAAGTGTTTGTCAGCAGTGCCATACACTTGGAAAAAGAAAAAAAAAAAGGAAAAAAAGTGGCTAATTAAATACAATCCAGACAAAAACAAGAAGAATCATCAGAGGTCTAGAAAACATGATCTGGGAGGAAAATCTGAAAGCCTTGGTAAATCTTAGCCTTGAGGAAAGAAGAACAGGAATAAGCACAACAAGCCTTTCAGTTCATGAAAGATTGCAACAAAGAGAAAAAGACACTGTCACTTCTATCTGCCCAAAACAGAAAGGTTCAGAAATGATAACAGGCTTAAACTGCAGCAAGAAAGATTCAGACCTGATGTTACAAAAATGTCAGGGCAAATACATGGAGGCAATGCATAAAGTGTCCAGGCATGAAGCCTCCCTAAGGGGAGAGCTTCAAAAATGCATTGGGTAGCTGTCAGAAATGACAGCAGTGTCCTGCCTCGGGGTCTGGAGAGGGAGCAGAGATTTGGGTTTAGTCTGCACCTCTTTTCGGGGAGGGTGACTGAGGGGGAGGGCTGGGAGGGGTCCATTGTACATGGAGGGCCTTGCTAGGAATATTGATGAGGACAGGAAGGGAGGAATACTAGGATGTTTCTCCTTCTTCAGTCTGCCCCCCAAAACTTCCTTTTCCCTCTGCACTGGGCCTGTTTCCACTTACTCATCTTGGAGTCCTTCACCTGCAGGTGTCACTGAACTTTCTGCACTTCTCCAGCTGCTGCCAAATGCCTGAGGATCAGCCCATCCAGACTAACCTTGTCCTGGGGAGGTGAAGGATGCAGGGCTAGATGGGAGAGCACTGAAATGCCTGGAGGTAGGGCTTGCTGCTCCCAGTGCCACTGGAGAGATGGGGTGAGGAAGCAGCTTTTGCTGCTGTAGAAGGAATGTCCCTGCAGCCAGCATCACCCGTGGTGACAGGAATGGAGGGACACTCCTGCAGGAGGTGAGAAACCACTGGTTCACCTTCATGGTCCGTGCCACAGCCAGTGCCTGCCTCCTCTGGACTAGGCAAAGAGAATGACAGCGGGTCTGGCACCCAAGTGCTGCCTGCTCTGCCTGTGCCTTAGGGCATATCACAGATCCCAGTGTGAGGGGCTTTCCCACAACAGCCAAGACAGCAGAGCCCAAAGCCAACCTGCATCTCTAGCCTGATCTCTGCAAGGTTCTTACCCTGGTTACAGGGCAGCAGTGTCAACAGAGGATGACATTTTGAGACTTCTGAATTGTGCTTTCTGGTTTTTGGGATCAGAATCCAAGTGTTCCCCACTGACATGGTGGTATAGACTCAGCATTTCAGCTGGTAAGTGGTAGCTGAATCGCTTGGAACTGCATGTATATGCTATACACTAAGACCTACAGCACACTCTTTAAAACCCCAACTCCAACAGTGAATGAAAAGCTAGTCCCTTAAATATTTAGCTTTAATAATTACTCTGACGATCAATAGAAAACTTGGGATAAGATTTTCAGCTTATGTAAACTGGCTGATTTAGTGTCTATTGAAAGCAATAGTGCCAGCACATCAACAAAGCAACCTGGCCCTATGAGCTCACAGAATTCAATCTAAATTATTTACTTTTAAAGAAAGATTTGTTCCAAGTGTTTTCCTGGCCTTTTGAGTGTTCACAGATTATTTGTTCAATGGCAGTTTCATGTGCATTGCTAATTATTGCTAATAATAATTTTTCCTTGCATTAGCAATTCATCAGAAATGCACTTGCCTTCTCTTTCCTTGTGTGTTTTTACTGGCAAAACCCATCTCTGAGTATTTATTTTCATTCAGCTGAACATTGGTGATATACGCAGAAGGACCAAGAGCTGCCATAAGAGCTGCTGTGTGCAGCACACTATATTCCTATGGGTTAAATCCTCTCCCAGTGTCAGTCTGCATTAAAAATAGATGGAGACACAATGTTATCACAGATGTAGGAGCCTCGTCAAATAATCTTTGTCCCACACTCCTGCCCTATGGGCTGTGTCCAGAGCACATGGCAAAGCACTGCCCCTCCTGCCTCACCTCTGGCACCAGCAGTAGACACTTTGCTACCACGTGGCTCGTGAGCCTCAGCTCCTGTGGAGTCCCCATCTCCTCGGTGAGGATGCTCTCCCTGTGTGCCAGGGCAAGCAAGCGCCTTCAGCCAAACCCCAGTGCAGCCAGGGAGAAGTGACAAATGCTTTCTTGGTGGCAGAAGTGGCCCCATTGTCAGAAATCAGAAGCATCATTTCCTGGTTACAGTAGCCCTCAGATAAGTTGATCCAGCTTCAACCCCCAAATAAAACAATGGGAGTGATATATTGGCTATTCTGTTTCGGTGACTGAGCAGTTGAGAGCAAGAATGCAGCTCCCAGAGGCGCGACACAAGGACTTGAAGAGGTTGGCTGTATTTTCTTCCACTTAAAACTGGGAGAGGTGAATAGCTGGTGAAAGTGGGGAGGAGATTGATGGCTTTGGAAACTGCAAGGCCCTCTCACTATGTGGGACAGCTTTGGTAGAGACAGTCAGCTTCAAGCCTGACCTTGCCCTCCCTGACCTGTCGGTAACCTCAACCCTGACCTTGGAAGGACCACCCTTCTCCTGGGGGAAGAAGAGTTTATGGAATAGCGGGAAAATGTGAGTGGTGATCAGTCAAGATTTTATTTTCCAGGAGAAGACAGGCTGTAAGGTATGCAGAAGCTTGATGTTCGTCTCATGCTTTGGTATTCAAGGTGCAGGAACCTCATGGTGCTCACACAGCATTAGCTCCAAACATGGTCTATCTCACTACAGGTTGCATGGAGTACATTGTCTGCTCTGCTGAATCCCCATCCTGATTGCACTTTGGATGCCATCACAGCAGTCAGACCACATCCCTGATGGAATTTGTGGAGTCTCTCCTTCTTCAAAAGTCATTAAGATTCAAAACAGTCTCTTCCCAGACTCAAATATTTCAGCAGCATGAGCCCCAAACCCATCTTGTAGCTCTCTGCTTCCCCCCTGCAGGATCACCCCCTTCCCTCAGAGCTGCCTCCCTGCTGCTTTCCCTTTCTCATAACCAGCCATCCTTCACCGTCCTGTGTCTATAAAACACTCAGTGCACACGGCAGCCGAGGGGGAGGGACCGAGGGGCTGGTGGAAGCCACTCAGATTTCACATTTATTTAATAGCCACGGCTGTGCTTGTTTGATTTATCTTCACACATACGTTTGACAGATATGGTCTCATAAAAACTCCACAGAGTAAAAACACCAGAAAGGCCTGCAGCCATACTGCGTCAGCATGCGTCTGGCTCCAGCTCTGGAGCTAAGCACAGATCAAGCTCACTGCAGCTGGCAGCACCCCTCAGATGAGAAACTTTTGAGTTTTCAATGCCCAAAATGCAGGGTGCTCAAGTGTAGCTAGTCCTGAGTTCCCCAAGTGTCTTGGCAGAAAATGAAAAAGGTCCTGATTTTCCCTTATCTTGAAAAACCCTGCTGCACTTCACATAAATTGCTTGGTTCAAAAACACTTACATTTGGGTGACTAATGTCATCCTTCCCCCAAATCCTGTGGAATACAGCAGTGTTCAGAATATCTCAAGAAAGTTATAATTTTTATAGCACTTCCAAAAACACCTCCCAAACTGCAGCAGTTAAAAGACTAAGCTTGCTTTGTCCTTACATTGCAAGGGCCTTACAAGTTTGCTCTATTTGTATTACTCTTGACATTCTTCTAAGAAAATTAGGTCTTCTTTAATGAGTCAGATTCATACTGTTGTGGTTCTGATAAATACATTTTTACTGGAGTAGAATTGTAAAATTTGTGCACAAAGCAGCTACTATATAGTTTGGGTTATGGGCTCCACAAAAGCACAGCCCACTTTAACATATGCATATTTCACAGTGTTTTCTTTAAAGGGGAGCACACCTGAAACTCTCATTCCCAGCATCAAGAGAGGCAAAGTGAAATAGCTGTAAATAAAGTCCCTGGCGTGCTAATGTAGCTCAAAGGTAGGACTCCAGCTGCACTCAGGTGGCATTTTATTACGTGTATAAATAACAACCCCGCCACGTCTGGGAGCTGGCAGCACGGTCTGGAAGAAGGAACTCAGAGCAGAGAGTGAAAGGCTCTGTGTTCCAACCTGCTGCTGTGGTGGCCCCTTCATTTCTTTATACGTTGCTCACACATATGAAATAACGTTCTTGGTGCTTGTCACACAGAGATAAGACAGATCTTGCTCTGTTAACAAAAGCAAATGTGAAGGCCCACAGTTATCTTGGCTGGTTAAAACCACTGGATAAGATTAGTGGGAGGAATTGTGGCTGCTTCTCTGTGGGTAGGTATTTGTGGTTCTCTCTCTCATTAGGAATGATTTTTCAGCTATGGAAATGTCACTTTTTCTCTTTTAGGTAAATAACTAAGGAGTATGCAACGAAGGTTTGGAAGCCTCATGTTTGCCTGGCTTCAGATAATCTCTTTTGGTTTATGGCTGTCCCCTAGCTCTGATCCTCTTGGTGCCATAGTTACCCAGTTTTCATGGTCACACCAAGAAGTGTCACCTCCTCACAATCCATGTGTGCATCTCAGTCCCTGGTAGGGAGTTATTTTCCAAAGACAAGGACTTCCAGACAGTGGTGCCCTCTCTCCTTTGAAGCAGTTTTTCCCAGCTACAGAAATGCCATCTTTTCTGTTTTAAGCAAAAAACGAAGAAGTTTGCAGACACTCTGCCTTCAGGACACACTCACCAGGTCTCCTGTTTTCCAGTGGCTCTAGACAAGGATTGTAGACACTGCTCATCGTGGCCTGGTTTTTCTCTCCCTCTTACTCTGTTGCTGGCAGATGAAAAATGTAATTCACCTTCATTAGTAGCTTCAAGAGCACCCAGACTCGGGGCCAACTTCAAACTTCTTTCTGGAGATGGTGTCATTTGAAGAGAGATCACTTGTGGACAATGTATTAATTACAATGCCTGTTGTGGTACACATTGTTACACAGATGTGCCACAACCTTGGGCAGTGTCTGGGCTTGGACACTTAAACCTTATCACAGGATCACAGAATGCTAAGGTTGGAAAAGGCCTCTAAGATCATCAAGTCCAACCATTAACCCACCACCACCATGTTCCCGCTAAACCATCTCTCCAAGTGCCACGGGCAGACGGTTTTTGAACACTTCCAGATTGGTCACTCTGCCCCTTCCCTGGGCAGCCTGTTCCAGGGCTAGACAACCCTTTCAGTGAAGAAACTTTTCTTCATATCCAATTTAAACCTTTCTTGGTGATTTCCTCTTGTCCTGTTACTTGATACCTGGGAGAAGAGACCGTCCCCTACCTGGCTACAACCTTTCAGGCAGTTGTAGAGTGCTAAAGTCCGTTCTGAGCCTCCTTTTCTCCAGGCTAAACACCTCCAGGTCCCTCAGTTGCTCCTCATAAGAACTTTGTCCAGATCCTTCACCTGCTCTGTTGCCCTTCTCTGGGCGTGCCTCAACCCGTGACAAACCAACAGTGAAGGCCCATGGTCTGACATGACTCCTTTCAGAAATAGCCTTTGCCAGAGGCAGGGCAAGACAAGCTCCCACAGAAAGCTGCAGGTAACATGGAAAGGCAGGTCCCTGGAGCACACAAAATGAAATAACCACATATGAGACCCGGCTGTCTCAAGAAGGGGGATCATATCTCCTGCATATAAATGCAGCAAAGGAGGGCACCCTCACACTGGTGGCATAACCACCAACATGAAGCCTTTCTGTTCCTTCTTTTTTTGATTGTGGATAGCTACAGAGCCACAAGGAAGGTACTGACAAGCAGTCAAGGAATTCAGCTGCTGGTTGGCTATGCAGGACTTGGGAGCTGGAGGGCGAAAGTGATGCATGGAAATTAAGTTAATTTTAAACCGCAGGCAAGAGAAGAGACTTGCTAGCAGTTACTTAAGAGAAGCTGCTGACTGTTTAAATACCATTAAGAAGATTAATGTCAGCCCGCAGAACCACTGAAAAATTAGGGCTTGAAAGGGACCTTGAAAGGTCAGACCAGTCCATTCCACTAACCCAAGCAGGATCACCTAAACCTCGGACATCCCTGACAGATGTTGCTTAACTTGATCTTAAAGCTCTCCACTCCCTAGGCAGTCTATTCTTTATTATTCCTGTCATTAGAAAGTTTTTCCTAACATCTAAATTGAGCCTTTCCTGCTGTGACTTAAGCCTTCTTTTTTCTTTTTTTATTTTTCCCTCTCCTTCCTCACAGACAAGGAGCAATGATTACGCCTTTTTATGTGCTTAAAATCTTCAGTTCTCTCCTCCTTTGGGTTAGAGAATTTCAGTTCTTTCAGGCTTCCCTGGTAGGTAATGGTTTCTCCATTTCCGCTTGTTCTCTCTGCTCTCTGCTGGGCTGGATCCAATTACGCCACATCTCCCCTTAACTTATTTTCCATCACCTCAACACCATGACATAGCTGACTTGCATTCAGCTTTTGATCCTTTTTCTGAAGAATTGCTACTTAACCCATCACTCCCTCCTCTGTACTCTGGGAGTTCATATTGTTGCTCAAGTGTACGACCTTCCACTTCTCCTTATTCAGCTGCCTCTTGTTTCTTCCAGACCATTTCCCCAATTTGCCCACATAGTTTTTAAATCTAATCCTGCCCAACACTATATCTATGGTTTTATTTCATGTGTAACATATAAAGTCTTTATGTTTATCCTTTATAACAAAAGTAAGAAAAAATTAAGCTGAAATGAATTAGATGTAGGGTGAAGCCCCACTCAAAGCTAGCTTTGACCTGGACAAGGAAGTGCTGGCCGTGGTGCCCTGGGTGAGGTTATTCAAGCAGGTTTGTACCAAGTGACCTCAGCCACTCCTCATTAGGCTTCCCCTCCAGACCCTTCACCAGCCTCATGGCCCTCCTTTGGAAGTGCTCAAGGCCAGGTTGGATGGGGCTTTGAACAACCCGGTCTAGTGGAAGGTGTCTCTGCCCATGGAAGGGCGTTGGAATGAGATGATCTTTAAGGTCCTTTCCAAGCCGAACCATTCTGTGATTTTACCAGAGGATGTTTCCCCAGCTGGTTTCAGGCAGCAAACACCAAACTACTCTGACAGCCACACATTAGTGCAGCCAGGCCTCTCCTGGTTCTCCCCTCCACCTAAACTCTCCTTGTCGTGTTGCTGTGTCTCTGCCCCCGCTGTCTTTGACCCTGCGCCCTCACCTTCCCCTCACCCTCGTCTCCCCACTTCCATCACCCAGGCCCTGTCTGCCAGTGGGACCTTCCCAGGCCCGGGGCTTGGGGGAGTGCCACGGGACGGACAAAATTAAATAAAGATAAATGAGCACGCTAAAGTCTCTCTTATTTTTGAGGTAAAACTCTCTTATTTCTGAGGCAAATCTCTGGTTTTGGGGTCTCCCTGTTGAGGCGGCCCGGCGCGGGCGGCACGGCCCGCGGCTGCCCCCTGGCGGCCGGGGGCTGTCCCCGCTCAGCCCGGGCCGAAGGAGGCCCAGGTGTCCCTCAGGCACAGGGGACGGAGGTGTTGCTGCCACTGCCCGTGGCCAGCGCGGCCGGGGTCGTTGGGAGGAACGATGGGACCATGAGTTATCCCAACAGCAGCTACATCAGGGATAGACAGGGAAGGTCAGGCTGTCCCCTAGCACCCACCCACCTCCACTCCTTTGCCTGTCTGTTCTACAAGTCAGGGTATTTCATCAGCCCTGTCGTGGTCACAAGGTAGAAAAAGGGAAAAGCAGTAAAAGAAGCCAATGTGACCTCACAGCAGATGTGTAAGAGGCAGAATCTTGAACTACCTTTGCTCCACAGGTGAACTGAAACCTACCTCAGTGCCATACAGACACCTTCTCTCCACGCTTCTGCACCCAGGCTCTGAGCAGCACTTTGGGCTTGCACAATAATCAGATCAGGCTGATCTCAGCTCATTTCTGGCTCTCTCTAACCTACCTCCCTCAGGCAGCATCCAAGAGCACCCCATGCCCCCGGCCCACACTGTGCCCATCCTGCCAGCAAGTGCAGCTGTGGCTTGGCTGCCATTCCCTGCAGCCTGCAAGGAGCCCACCTGTCTGATAAGGATGTGCCTCCCAGCAGCACCAGCCACTGGCACAAGCAGGAGCAGACCTGGGCGGGCAGGCTGCACCCCTCCTCATTGACTGAAGGAAGAGGAACACTTGCTCCAAAAGGAAGCACAAGCTCCAGCTTCCCCACGTTCATTTACTTGCAGAGCTTGCCCAAACCTGCAAGTAGGCAGCAGCTTGCAGACAGGCAGTTGGGAGGAAGCAAAGTCAGGCCAGTGCAAGTCAGCTGGAGGTATTGACCCTCCTGGCAGTTTGGATGCAGACCTTGGGTTCAGCTTAAACATGTCTTTCTTCCTTCTCCTTTATCCAGAACTGGCCCTTCCCAGCCATTATTTTCTTCAGCAGGACTCATTCCAGCTATAAGTCCATTGTGTCTTTTAACGTTGTCTATCCAGGCCCTGTAAAACTCACCAAAGCAAACTCCATCAGGCCCTATACCTCCCTTCCCTACAGGCAACTCCTGGGGATAAATAAACATACTATCAAATACCTCATTTTTTGTTTTAAACACACACACAAAAATCTATGAAAGGTTACAATAGTCCAGTTTATCCCAGGGAAAAAGCTTAAGGCCAAGTCAAAGAGCTAGAATTGCTCATGAACAACCCTCTGCCCCTCAGGTGATGATGGCTTTGAGATATAACAGGTACTTCTGTGAGATGCACTAGAAAGCTCTGGTGCCAACACATGATTGTGCACAGACAAAAACCAAAACAAGCTTGCTAAACCAAATCTGCTTCCGAATGCAAATAAACAGTCATCACTACAGTGTTACATGCATCAAAGCAGTGAGCTTTAAGTGCTGGGAGTTATCAGGAAGGAGTGCTTGCAAAATGCACGGTGATGTGATCACACAACTGAGAGCTCTACTTTCCAAGCCTCTTAGAAACAGGGGTTTTTGGTTAAAAGTTTCCCTCTGCTCAGTACATTGGATGAAGTCTACTCAGCAATGAATGCAAACTCTGCCACAGAACAATGACAACTCCAGGTGCAAAGAAAGAAACGCTAAAGGCGTGATAGTGCTTCAACATTTATTTTCCCAAAAGACACATAAAAAGAATTAAAACAGTTCTAAAACCCACAAAGCTTTAGAATACTTCACAATACAGAAATACTAACTGTGCTTCCTGCTTAGACTAGCCAACAGGGAGGTCTTTTATTCAGGCCTTTATGTCAGTAGGTGCATAAAGCCGTTTCATTTATTTCAGGTACAAAACAAGTGACAGGAGAAATCCATGGCAGAGTCGTTCCCGTTTGGTTCAAGCCCAGGAAATCCTCCTGGGAGAGATGCTCTGCTGTTGCCTGGAAGCCACATTCAGCAGATACTGCTCACACCGTGTACAAATGTCTGCAGTCAGCCAGTCTGCCATGGTCCCTGTGTAACAGCACAGAGGCTGTGCTAGGCAACGGGGCTCCAAAACAACGGGTACCCTGCAGGGGGAGAGGGAAAAACAAAGGCAGGAAAGCTGACCCAGGTTTCTGTTAGAGGGCATGGTGCTCTACCACCCTTCTGCCAGGCTGCTAAGTGATTTAGCTAAATGCATAAGTTCAAAAGAGCCATCAGCACCATTTAGGAAGGCTAAAAAGCACCAGAATAGCTTCATTTACTGACATCATCTCTCTATGGACAGTAGTCAGCCAGAGGGCTAATGGATATCTGTGTCTGGTCCAAGGTGATGGCTGTATCCTCATTTTGTTGCCATCCTGAAGTATGACAGTAATGCATTCTCTCTCAGGCCTCTTCTGCAGCACTTGTACTACAACAGACCAAACCACCACCTGCACCATGCAGTTAAGCTCTGTAATTAACACTACTTCTAACTTTTGGCAACTGAAGTACTAGCCTTAGAACCAGAAACTGCTGTGACTTTATTCTGGCTATAGCAAAGAATGGTTTCACAGGGCAAAAAAAGAAGGCACCAATTCCCCCAGTAGCAAATTTAACTGCTCTAGAAAGAAGAGAAAACCTATGTTCTCAGCCCTGGATATTGCACTTACATGCACCTGGTCTGTCTTTTTTACCCAGAACTGTCAAAAGCTCTTTTTGGAATAATTTGTTTTCTGAGGACAAAAAGGAAAGGGTGTGCATATCTGTGTGGAGGGACCAAGAAACCATTTGACGTCACTCTTCAGTCAGCTACACCTGAGACAAAACTAGGATATTTCACATGTAGGTATAAACTCCTGGGTTGTAGTGACAGACTGTGGGGGATAGAATGTAATGGGGTCTGGAAATTCTCATACTATGAAGCTATTGCAAGGAACCTTCTGTGTCTGGGCTAATATGGATACTTGTAAATCCACACCAGAGACCTGGAAATTAAAAGGAAAATGGATTTCAGAGCACCTACACTTCCCACCTTTTGGTCATCTAAAATCCACAATACTTCTGGGGAACTGTAGACTAGTTAGACCAGTGGCTAAACCAGTCATTCAGCAGAATTATTCAGCTGACCAGCCCAATGCTACACACTGCTGTCTGCATGTTTGTAGATTTGTGTAAGTAACTGGTGACATCTTTCAAGGTAAAAATAGAACATCCCTGTCCCAGCTTACCCAAAATACTGCCAGTGCTCTATTTCATGTAGCAACTCTAAGCTCTTCTGCTCTTGAGTAGTTGGGTCCTTCTCCCTGGAGAGCCTCAAAAATTTTAGGAATTGAAGTGGGAGATATATGCATGTTCTGAAGGGCATGGACATCTAGAATCACAACACAAGTCACCTGAGTTCTCAGGGGAACACATCCTCCTTCTTAGCAGGACAATTTGCATAGCATGCAATTGATTTATTGGTGCACTTAAAAGGTAGACATTAATGCAGTGAACTTTCTGACCCTTGTATAAATAGAGCAGAGTGTAATCCCAACCACTTTAGACAGGATGAAAGAAAGAGGAAACAGAGTTGTTTTAGCTGAGTGTGACAAGAGATATCAGTGTCACCCTGTCTGCTTTTACACCTCATACTATTCCCTCTGCTATTTTCTCAGAAGCAAGCTAGAGGATGATTTGAGGTTATCAGTGGGATGAAGGAAAGCATCTTATGACTAGGTGAGGAGGAGGGAAAGCAGAAAATGTAAAAAAACCCTATGCTGTTGTAAAGACTAGACTTGCCTTGATGCAGCAATCACAGCAGACAACACTGAAAGAAAAAGGTTCCCAGCATTATCATTTGAGTAAAGCTCAGCAGATACCAATGCTGCAGCTACAGGGGACAAGTCACTCTGAATTCATGATTGTGGCAGAATCACTTGATGGCAAAGAGAGCAAGCTTAGAACTCCCCTACTCAGTTTGCCAGCCTTCCTATTTCTGGTAGTTTAAATCATCTGAAATGTGTCAGCATGCATAGCTTCAAGGCTTTATCTGCAAATGCTCATTACACTTCACCCAGCACTACCACCAGACAGTTGCTCAATTTCCAGTGGTTGTTTACTTGCTGCTTATAATCAATTCAGTGCTCCACTACTGCTTCAAATAGATTTAAGTGAGCCTTAATGAGCCTCAAGTTCCTCTCTTGCTCTCCCATGAACAGAAAGCCTCTGACAAATAAGTGAATACAAGTAGGTTCCCAGTCAGGAGTTCTCTTTTTCAGTCCTCAACAGAAGATTCTGGTGTAGATCCTCTCCCAGAACGTGTTCTAGCCCTTAGCTAAAGTTAGATCCAACCTTTAGAGCAAAATGGAGAGAGTGATCTCAGAGAAACTAATACTGGCACTAATTTCTCAGAGAAACTAATTTAATACTAGGAAATTTGGCTATTGCTGACTTAATACTAAGAGTTAAAACTGAGGTACTACTTCAGAGGCAAGTTTTTCCACATCCTCTGCAGCTGTAGACACTTCAGCCTGGCTTGTGCAGTAAGGCAAAGCTGAAGGGCCCAGCAACCTATTCCTATCCAGTAGTACAACCAATGAATACTGAGTATTTTCAGCACTGTTCTTTCACTCTTTTCTCCCTCCTCATTCAGTCCTTTTGTACCAGCTCACCTGCTGCAGAGGTAACAGTTGTAAGGCCACTTAAGAAACATCTGCTTAAGGCAGCTGAAACAGATCTGTGGAAAAGAAAGTTATTTGTGAATGCAAACGGGAAATATCTTTGTACCAACAGTATCCACTGCCTGCCAAAGAACAAGCACATAAACAAACCTTCTAAAGGCTTTTGATTCATATACAATAACAAAGGTCCAATAAAGGATAGCAAAGACACAGGAATTAAAAGCTAAAATGGCAAAAAAAAAATTCTTACTTGTAGGCCAGTGTTTTTATGATGCAGAGGTTTGGGGCAGCTGCCAGACAACAGGAGTTTAAAAAAAGGCTCTTGAGCAAACAATAGCTGTATTGTGCAAGGGTGTAACAGTAGCTAGTTAAGAGAGAGGGAAGAAGAGAGACATTCTTTGAGGTAGACTGCAGCAATCCCAAAGAGATTAAATCAGGGCAAATTTGAATTCAATCCTGAAGCAAAAAATGAGTCATAAGGAAGCTGATGAGTCGCTTGAACTTTATAAAAAAGAGCACATTCATACACAGCTGGCAGTCAGCAGTGATATTATCTTGAGAAGCTGAACTTGAGAAAGCTAAAAAAACTTCAGCAGCAAGAACACAAAGGGGGTAAGAAAGCCATTTTAGAATAGTCATAGAGCAGGCAAGTTAAAGCAGGGTCGGTAAGGTGAGAAGGAAACAAGGATTCAGTCTCTGGAGCATCAGATAGCCTGTGGAAGTTGCACAGCTCTGCTAGTAGAACCTTTGACTCTGTCCATACTGCTAAATAAATGAGGGCAAGAAAATGACCCACAAGCCAAGAAGCACAGACTTCCTCACATCTGTGTGGCAAAAGGCCTGTACTCAGGACATCTGCTCCGGAGGGGCTGGCTGCAACACCCCCTCTCAAGGAGACTCAGGGGATAAGCCAGAAGTCAAGAAACATGAACAGCCAACAGGCCTGAGCTACAGGTCCCCCTCATCTCCCTGACCTTCGTGTCCACTTGGCAAGGTGGTTTGAGTCAGCACAGCTTGGGTGTGGGAGCCTGAGTCAAGAGCCTGTGTTTGACTGTTGAGCAGTCCCAAATCCCAACTATTTACTTGGGGATTTCAGAGCTGACCAACAGTCATGGCAGTCAGCTCTCCTCACATGGAAATCAGACAAGAAGCAACAAGCAAAGGTCAGGCTACTTTCTAGGCAATTTACACAGCTTAAGCTGGATTAGAAGCCATCACTGCACAAATACTAAAAATTTTTTCCAGCCTAGGGTCAAACTCAGATCAGCTGTTATGAACAGGATAAGCTGAGGCAGAGGGCACAGAGCAGTTCAGCACTGAAGGCCACAAAACCAGACAGCTTTTGAAAAGGCAAGGGCAGCACAAAGAGAAGGAGAAGAAACATACCATTGCTCTTGGAAAGACACCATCACTACCTCCTTGGAAGAGGCCTTGCCCTTCCAGCACCATCATTGCATATCTGGTTCCAATCAGCTCAGCAATGGTTGGTGATGGCCACTTGGCAGGAAAGGGACAGTCCTGTTGAAAGACAGAAGTTAAGCATCAGAAAGTTGAAGAAAGCTGCTATTTGAGGGGGTCATCTCAAAACTGGGTCCCAAAGGATCAGAAGCATTTTTCTCCAAAACCCCATTTTGCTTGTGATGGGGAGTAGTATCAGGTGACTCTGTGACAATGCTAGCAGAGACACTGCTACAGGGAGGTTAGTGGGTGCTACAGTTTTCAAACAGATTCCTTTGAAGAATTCTACCCTTTGGAACAGATGCCACCCTGGCCCCTCCTGGATACAAGATTCTTTTCCACAGCACAACACTCTCTTGCCTTCTTTTTCCCAGGACCCACTGGCCCTACACTAATGGAGGCTGTGGTCTCATGGTCAGCCAGGAGAGACAACTGTACTTTTATCCCCAACACACCTGCATCCCACAGCACACTGCTGAACAAAGAGATCTCAGAGAGGTCAGTTAGAGACTTGCCAAGGTGGGGCAAGGAGGGATGCAGAAAGACAGAAGCAGGCAAGGGCCCAGCACACGTTGTCAGGGCAGAACATGGCAAGGCCATAATTCAGAAGGTAGCACAGAAACACACAAACCCCAGCATTTCTCCCACAACCATCATCATTCAGAGCCTGATAACTTCAGTTCTACATACATTATACAAGTCACTGATGCTATGCTATCCATATTTTGTTACTTATTCCCCTTTACTGCAGCTTAAAAGATACTTGTGAGCATATCAGAACCTACAGAAAATGAGGGGACATGGAGAAAGCAGGACAGTCCCACTGTCAATTATAGTCTGCTTGAGGAAGCCTTGATGGACACTCTCAAGTAATGCCATGGTGTTTTTCTTTTCTTGTATGATAAACAATTTTATTTCGTGTCACTCAAAGTGGGAAGCCACCACAAGAACACCACAGCATCCAGTCTTCTCTAAAGCTGTCTCCAAGGAGAGAAAAATATACCAACTTCAGATGGGTATACAATATGTCCCAAGACAAAAATCACAGAGCGTGCTTACTGCTCTTGCATGAGGATCAAGGTGCAAGTCATGACCAGATGTATCAGACCAGGGTTGCTTGCTGATATGTTGGACTTACAAGTTCCTTGCTTTGAAGGCCTCCCTCTAAAGATCTGGACCTTGCTCTGTAAGGAGGCAGCTGCTGTTGGCCAGCATTCAGGAAACACTTGGGTTTAGTGTCTCCTAGTGTGGGTGCACTCATGGGAGGACACATGCAATTTGCAGCAAGACCTGGATAGGAGAGAGAGTTTCAGGGTGCAGAAAACCAACTGTCAGCTTCTAAGTATTCACCCCAAAATCTGAACACTCAAGAGCACTCCAGTGCCTTCTGAAGGCAGCAAGGCTTACATCTCTCCCCCTCCATCCCATCTGCTCAGATCACAAAAAGCAGAGGTTACAGTAATTATGCTTGTCAGTAGGCAGTGATGAGGCTTCATTAGCACCATTTAGTTTAATAAAATGAAGTGGTGCACTTTCTACTTGAATATTCAAAACACTAATTTAGCTTTTACTGCAAATTCCAGTCAGGCCTTTGGGGACATGCAATCATTGTTTTGAAGCTGCAGGAGCTACACAAGCTTCAGTTAACTGCAGAGACATGATTTCCTAAGGGCACCTCCCCAGACTCATTATTTAGTGCTGGAACTTCTCCTGTAAAGTACCTTCAGGTGATCAGAGAAGTGAGCCCAGCCCAAGGCTTTGGGAACCCAGCAAGCCACTGGCTGCACTTTGTCACCTGGTTTAGACAAGCAGCCAGAAGTACACTGACCTGTGCTGATGCAGGATACTCCTGATGACCTGGGGGAGGAAAGGCAGGTGCTGGAAGGCAGCTTGGGAGTGGTTTCCTGTAGACCAGAGGACAGGGTGTTCATAAGCTGCATGTAAAAGACACCAAGCCCTCTTCATCAGAAGTACTGCTGCCTAACTACACCCAGCACACCCACAACTGACCAGAAGTGTTCAAGGCTTAGCCAAAAGTGGAGCAGGGAGAGAAATCAGTGGAGTACATTTAGGAACTTTCTATTACTTCTTGGGATATAAAATTAATGCCTTCTGCACTCCACAACAAGGAAGCTCCAACCAAGTGAGTGAAATTTCCAATTCATCTGTTCTCTCTCTTGCCCAAGTCCAATGTAGATACTAGTAGGAAAGTTTCATCTGCTCAGGAACCAACTTTGCAAAATCCTCCCTATGCAAGCCATGGGATACATTGGAACCATTGTCTTGGCCCCAGCTCACATGTAGCAACACTGGAGAACAGTTCAAGAGACTGTGACTAACCCACCTCATCAACTCAACTCAAACCCAATGCTTTATCTCAACAGCATTGTTTCTACCTTGTCTAGAAAAGCAGACAACAAATTTGATTATATTAGTCTCCATATGAAATCCTTCTAGTTTAGCAGCAATACATCAACCACAGGGTTCTCAAATGCTGAACATTCCTACAAATAGCACAGACTGGGGCAAATATAGCAAGGATTTTCTGCTTTTATTAATTCATATCCATTTCCCTCAGTTAAGCAACTGCATTTCAAACAGAAATATTTACAGAAAACATATTCCTGTTTGTATGCCACAGCATCTGTGCTGGACATGATGTGTTAGGGCTTAAGTTCTGTTCCACAGAATTTCAGAGTACACTCAGACTGAATCCCAGAACCAAGTAGGCAAGCTTTTCATGATTGTGCCAGGAGCTAAAGAACCCAAAGACTGTGTATCATGGTATACTGAAGAATGGTGCTCCTAAAATAACTCCACAGGCAGACAAGTGGGAATTCACCAGTGAAGTTGCTTCCTGAATTAAATCATTAAGTTTTCCTTCCATGAGCTCACATACCACATAAAATAAAAATACCTCAATACATCTAGCAACGTGAGGTAAAAGTGGGAATATTCTGGCCCATATTGGTCAGACTCCCATGCTATTGAAACTTCTGCAGGATTTAGTTTTATCAGACCAGAGCAGACCTTGGTTCTGTAGAATCACAGAATGCCCAGAGTTGGAAGGGACTCACAAGGATCACTGAGTCCAACTCCTGGCCCTGCACAGGACCATCCAAGAATCACACCATGTTTCTGGGAGCATTGTCCAAATGCCTCCTGAGCTCTATCAGGCTTGCTGCTGTGACCACTTCCCTGGGGAGCCTGCTCTGGTGCTCAACCAGCCTGCAGGTGAAAAACCCTTTTCTAATATCCAACCTAAACCTCCCCTGACTCAGCTTCAGACCATCCCTCAGGTCCTATCACCAGTCAGAGAGAAGAGATCAGTACTACAGGCTGCAGTCATGCCACAAACAGAAGTGTTTAAATACGATATGAGCTTCTGGAGAGGAAAGGACTTCAGTGAACCCAGTAGTACCACATTTGTTCACTTTTGAGACAAGATTTCCTACATAAGATTTCACACACTGACCTTCCAGGCTATGTGTATGATCTAATTCCTGAAGTATGCATGCCTCTCCATAGTCCTTTCACCTAAAGCCTTACCTGAACTCCTGGTCCCAGCTGCTGTGTTTTAGTGTTGGCATTTTTAAACTCAGTGCTGGCATCTTGGAGAGTTAAGCAACTGTTGATTGGAGAGTTCAAGGCAGTATTTGACGCCACAAGCACTTCTGCAGGGAAGAGGGAAAACAAAAAACCCCATACTCACAGACTAAATGAGATATTGAGCTAGGACAAGAAAATGACAAATTTGATACCCACACATTGGAATTTGATATTTAGCTAGACTTTGTCCTGGTAGTTACATAATCTTTTAGTCTTAGGTGATGGTCAAAATCCTGTAATCTCACTTAGTGGACAGACAAACTTGAACATCCATTAACAAAAGTGGCATGATGAAATATCTTTTGAGTCTTACTAAGCCACAAACAGATTTTTCAGAAATAACTATTCTTATGCCATACCATCTCTATCACAAAACATTTGTATTCCCATCCCCCTTACACTGCAAATGTTATTGAAAAGATAAGTGGGCTTCCATTTCAAAGGCCATCTATTACTTTTGGCCTATGCTGACTTCACTTGGTTGCTTGCTAGGTCACTTTACAGCAGGTACCTCTGGGCCTGCTCCCTTCTTCCTGTGCTGCTGCTGCCTGAAGCTTTGGTGGTTGTTTTATTTCTGCCATGAGCTGTTCATGCCAGCTGGGCTCCTGTGGCACACACAGTTTCAGCTTCCCCTTCAACACCTGCAGGCAAAGCACAGCACCACAAAGAGCCACTGGACAGAGCAAGGAAACCAGAGGGGACAGAACAACTGCAGCAGCAATGGCACTGTTTTACAAGTGCTTGTCACTCAGGAGGGCACTGAGGCACCCTTCAGCACTGTGCATAGGGGAATACTTTAGCTGCTCTCAAATCTGAAATCCAGAACTCCAGGAGTTCTTTCAAGACCACAAAATGCTCCAAGTTAAAGAAGCAGTGGAGGAAGATTGATCATCTTTCTTCTATGAAGATGTCAACTCCCATTTTCCTAGTCCCATGTTTTCGCAGGAGAGTCTATTCCAAAGTTAAGTATGGTTACTATAACCCCCTCCCAAATACAAACCAGTGGCTAAGGTATTAGCTTTATATTTCTTGAAACTGTCCTGTCAGCTCCAGAATCACTTTGTTTTGCTATCATCAGATTCAGCACCAGGTGACCTACTGGCTTTAGATGAGGCTTGGGAGCAGCTACATCATCTTTGGGTGCCCTGTGTTTTTGCTTGATGGTCACCTGAAAGAGCAGAAGTGGTGCATAAGAAATAGTTCTTTCTCTACTTCTTGTACACCCTCCCATTCTATGGCACAGTGAATGATGCCAGTCAGGATTAGGGAGTGGGGAGGTGGGGAAGGCATTAAAAAACAAAACAAAAAAACCCAAACAAAACCACACCAAACAAAAACCCACAAAATCAAAACAGCAAACAAAAACCAAACCAAAAAAAACCCCACCCCCAAACCAAACAGCAAAAAAAAAAACCAAACAACCAACCCCAACCCCCAAAACAAAACCAAAACAAGAGTTGGGAAGTGTAAAATAATAAAGTTTCCTTACATGGGTCTTTGGTAGGGAAAGGTTTGCCTGTAGCAAACCAGAGGCAAACAGAAGTTCTGCACAGCCCTTAGAGGCCTGCACAAGAAGCACAAGGCCTTCTAGCCCCAGAAGCTCATGAACTGCTCTGAGAAGCTGCTAGAAAACACTGTACTGAGATATTACTCTCAGGAGTGATCCCAACAAGCACCACGGTCACATTCATCAGTAAAACCTCAGCTCCAGGGAGGGGGGCAATGGAACGGGTTAACAAGACTATAACCAGAACTGGAGCAGCAGGCAGCTGGATGCATTAGCCAGAGTCCCAGAGACTGGCTTACAGCCCTACATAAACGAGGAACAATGGCAAGACAGAGTTGCAGGGCAGATATTCATGTGAGGCATCAAGCCCTGTGCTTGCTGCATAGGGGAGAACTGACAAAAGTCAATTGCACATGAATGTCTTTAGCTGCGTTGTTCACATATTCTTATTTTGAGGCTATGCCATTTACTTTCTCTTGTGTACAACTTCAGAACACGTGGGAGTGCAGGTAGAACAACACTACAGCTTCCCACACTAGCTGTGCTTTCATTCATTTGCAAATTAGACCACTGTTTCCTAGAGAAGCTTTAAAATAGCTTTGCAGATGGGGAAATCCTAGTTTAAGAGCCTTCACAAAGACCTGAGCAATAGCACTCTGCTTTCTTTCAGCATTTCTGACTACTACTCTTCAAACATGTTTGTGCTTCTCAGAGACCAAGGGGGGGAAAAAAAAAAAAAGGAAAATAGAGAAAGAAAAAAAAAAAGAAAATCAAGACCCAGATCATCCTGCCACCTTGAGTTATGGTTCTGTACTGCACAGTGCATTGATACACAGTACATTGAATGGAATACAAATTAGTCCAATACTATTAATTTACTGTTTCCTTTCCAATACTAATAATTTACACTTCCATCAATATATCATCACCAAAGACATGACACAGCCTTATCTGGAGGCTTCAGCCACAATCAAGCCAAGCAGGAACTGGGATTTTATAGAGGTGCATGGTTTAGCTGAAGCTTTCAAACATGCTGCACCAACAAAGAGAAAAAAAGCTGATGTCTAGTGTAGTATGCAAAGTTTTCACTTTTTGTAATACTGCTCTTTATTACAAGAAGAGCTGTGTCTCATCTGCTGCCAAGGTGTCTGTTTGCAAAGCATTCCAATGCCACAAAGCCTTGTGCCAATGTTTTAGATCTGCTCATCACTCCCAGCTCAAGCTGCAGCAAGCAAAGAGCATCACAAGCCTTGAGAGACACCCCAGATATTTTTGCATCTGGTCATCACCAACCAAGTGGTAAAGTTGGAAGTCCCTGCCCCTCCCTGAGAGGGGCTCAACATTTTTTACTCTGACTGAACTCCTGCAGTAGTTGAGTACAGTGCCCAGAGGCCTCTGCCTGAGGCTGAGCAAAGAACTGTCTCAAAAGTACTTCTGCACTTGCATACACACCACAGCACCTGGGAAGGCAAGGCAACAAGTTAAAGATGCCAGGCAGAGCTCAGCTCAAGGAACAAGTGTCCAAGGTGGAAAGCACAAGCAAGAGTGTTCCATGGAACTGTTGTGTGCAGGGCAGAATAACTGCTGCAGGGAAGGGAATGGCTGACCCTGGAGGGAGAAGAGGTTTACTATCCAGTTTCATGAAATTGTGGCTACTCCTGACTGAAAAAGTTACTGGAAATGAAGCACTTGGGTGGAAAACCAGGGTGATTTAATTTGAGTTGCAACTGAGAGGGAGCCCTGGACACTTCTGGACTTGGGTGTACCTTTGAGAAAGACGAGCTTTTGGAGAAGAGCTCTCAACAAATACTGCTAAGAAATGAAGTAGAGCAGAGGTTTCCAAAGTTGTCTGCTGACTGCAGTCACTGACCTTCCGAAGGGTGTACCTCTTGTGCTGAATGTCATCCAAGAGCAGTTCGTAGGGACAGCGGACGCGTTCCTTTGGAGGCGCTCTGTTGCGGGGCCGCTCGGCGGCCTTGCGCAGCCTCACGCCAGCCTGCAGCTCACACAGGACACTGGGCCACAGGGAGGCCTTGGAGAAACCAGCAAGGGCCAAGTCAGTAGCTGGCCACAACACAGAGAGCAGCACCCCTCCACGTAACAGGGCACACTGAGCAGCTGAAGTCATTCAGAAACACAGAACTGTGTCCTTAGTGCGCCCTTCTACTCACTTCCAGATCAGGGTGCAGCACCAAAGCAGAGAATTGCTTTTCTTTGCAGAAGTTAATTTACAACAAGGAAACTGGTAGCTCATTCCCAAATTTTATCATCATTAGCTTTATGAACGTACTTCAGCAAAACACAGCTTTTACTGCCAGGTAACCAGACCCACTTTCCTTCTGCAAGCGCTCCAGGTGCCAGAGTGTTTTCATATTACTGAATCCTAGGAAACACTGGGAATGAAATCCCAAATTTTACCATTAAAATCCTCTAAATTTTCAGAAACCAAGGGTTTCTGAAAGTGCCCAGAAACAAAAGAAATGGGAAGGGATTTCATACTTAAGAGCAGCATAGGTAGCAGTCTCAGCTCAGAGACACAAGCTAAAAAGTCTGCCATCTGCTTATCCTGTTCCTGTATTAGTCTCTCAGGATGTTCAGGCATGCAGTAGATCCCAACAAAAGTGAAAGACAGGGACAAAAAAATAATCAAGTCAATAGCATGTTTAGACAACATTGTAATGGAAGTGCTAAATCAACAGCTTATCTAGATCCCAATGGCAAATTGAGTAAGAACAAGTCAGTGTATTATAAACAATGAAAGGGAAACAAAACATTTTAGAAAACTGCCTCAGAACAAAGTTTCTGAGTTAGGCTTTTCTCCCTTTTCTACTTACAGCATGAAGCATCTTCTCTCACTTTATCCCTTCAGATATCTTGGTATAATACCAGAAGTCTTATGCAAGCTCTGGTGGATGGCTGCCTTCAAGGAGACACTTTTTTTGTTGGATTGTTTTAGCCTGGCTTTGGTACAGTCACACCTCAATTCCAGAGAGCTAGAACTTCAAGGAGTGACCAAACACTAGCCATATCTTCTAGACTACATTTAATATTGTGTGGGAGAACACACAAAAATCTCTGGGCAAGCTCATCAGTACTAGAGACTTTTGAAATAGTTTATCCCAAGACATTTGCACTTTATAGAGTTGTATTTCACATGGTGACAGAACTTGACTGAGAGACATGACCTGAAGAGAGACTTCTGTACTGTAATATTGCCACATTAGTTTGGGGACAAGAATTGCCTTCAGCTGGCCATTTCAGAGCAACTTGCACACCCAAAACACTTTTCAGATGTTGGTGACATCATCATCACTCATGCTTTTATTTCCCTACTGACTGGATCACTGCAATATTCTGCATGGGCCATACCATGTATTGTCAAAAGCCACCAAAGCTTTCCACATCTGTGCAGTACAACACAAAATGCTACAGCACTCTAAACCTATTGCCTTGAGTTCAACAGATGAGTGGTAAGACAGCTGTGTTTCTAACAGGTCTCACTGCTTAGATTTCAAGGTGAATAGTGACTTGGGACATGTACACATAAGCTCTCCTGAAACTGTACAACTCTGTACACTGTCAGGCTGTGGTCTGCATTTCAGACCTGTTTTTATTATTCAGCATGAAAAAGTGGGGTCCATAGAACACATTACCTGCTTAGCACCACTCGAGGATGTGGGATCCCAGAGAAGTTGGGATCCTAGTTATCTTAAACTCAAGAGTTTGTCAGAGCAATGCAATCAACTGATTCTTAGGGAAACTAGAGGCAGAGGATTTGCAACAGACATCCAGCTTTTGTAATTCATGTCTCCTGAAAGAGCAGAGGCCAAACACACTGGCCTCCAGGCCACACAGCAAAGCCCATGTATTTATTCATGTATTCCCTGCAGAAAAGAGCTATAGCAGTTGATGAGTTTGTGGTTTGAGATAGCTTGCCAGTTTATTTTAATAGATCACAAAATTGTGAATATGCCCAAACACACATTTCACAAACATTTTCATACGAATAGTTTGAGCACGCTTCAAAGCGAGTGCTATTTAGACAAAGGCAGCGAGTCCACAAGTCTCTCGGGGCTTGCTGTTTGTCTCCACAGACTCCAGACTACAGAGCATTTGTTTATGCTGGGCAGAGCTCCAGCCTGAAGAGCTATTTGTTTCTGACTGAGCCCTGACTGAGCAGGGCCTTGAAAAGAGCACAGAAAGTTGCTTTCCCTGCCCCAAACGCACGGTCCAAGATCCATGGTAGGACAGAAGGCAAAGACAAGAAAGGCAGGGCACAGAAGGTAAGACAGAAGGAGGGACATCTCCAACCTCGCCCTCCTTCACCCCTTTGATTGAGCTGCTGGAGCTGCACAACCACAAAGATGGACAGCACTAGAAGGGCCTTCAGTCCCTGCCAGCCCTGACCAACACAGAACCCACATAATAAGAGTGAACTAGTCCAGCTCAGGACTACCAAAAACAGAACAGTTTTCTGGGAGTTTTCAATCCAGCTATGAGAAAGGAACAGATTGCTTTTGGCAGGTGTCAGTTCCTGCCAAGAGCTGGAATTTGGGGCTCATTTGCGGGAAGAAACAGCCTCAGTAACTGCTTGTGGACACTTACTCCAAAGACTGCCTCCAACTTCATTTTTAGAAGTGGTTTAAGTTGGACCACAAAGACAATGTTTGGGCAGAACAGAAGTCCACGTGAGGCTGACATATGAAATAGTTTAACTTCAAGTTCACTCCCCAGCTTGTTTTGCAGACAAGTCTTTAACTACTCAAGCTCCTGAACAACCTAAGCAGTTTGTGTTCAAGATCTGCTTTTCATAGAAGAATCACTGGAAAGCCTCAGAGAGCCACTGTTGACCAAAGACCCCAGTCCCCCATATGAAGAAAATAAATCCCTTACCCCGTGAGTTTTCTTCTTTTGAATGGAACTTTCTACCCAATCTTCAACATCCATTTTTCTCAGTCTCTGAGAAGCAAGCATGAGGTCATTACCTTGCAGTCTTCAGTAGTTTCCTATCTATCCAGTATAAATTACTAATGTCTATCTGAAAAGCCTAGAAGCTCCAAACACCTAAACATTCAAATGCTACAATAAATAAAAATAATGCAGAGACAGTAGGTATACACATTGTGAAAACAGACCTTCATCTAGGTGCTCCATTTCTAGTGCAATGGGAAGGTTACTTTAGAACTTAGTGAGTGTGTGAAGGTAGAGGGAACAGCAGCTAAATGTACCTCTTTGGAGGTCTGGATGACAGTCACAAGCTTCTGAAGTTCCATGTATTCAGTAAACAGACTCCTACAGATCATTCCATAATGGCTGGTAGCCTCAGAAGGCCTGGACAAGTGCTCCTCACAGACCTGAAAGACGTGCAGCTATTTAAAAAAGATCTTGAAATTAGAAAAAATATATGGTAGGACGGAATAAAGCAAGATTCAGTTTCCTCAATCCATGGTTAAAAATCATCTTTATCATAGCCCCTTTATATATTTTTTCTGTTGCAGATACAGAGGAACAAAGGAGGAAGATGTCCAATCTTTTATGTACAACAATGTAATTAGGTGTGTAATTTATATATCTTGTTTTCCTTAAGATGTGCTTTGAAACAAACACCTGAAAGGGGAAGCCTCCAGTTCAAACAAAGCACAACAACCCACAGCAGGTGGAGTCACTTGCCCTGTTCTTTTTCCCTGCCCTGCTCAGACAGAGGGATGAGAAGTTTCTCATACCTTTAAATTAGCTGAGAGGAAAATATCTGTTGGGAGTTTAAACATTCAAATTCCAGCCTTTGCAGAAGCTGAGTGCTACAGAAAGTGACATTTTCAACATCTACAGTGTTCTAGGTAGTGAATTTGGAGACTGTGTACAGAAGGTCTTTGTAGACACAGCTGTGTGAGAGCCATGATTAGTTTTTCTTCTTAATTCTTTTCCATGGGCACTTGCAAACATCTAAAATGGTTTTGCCTTTTCCCTCTGATGGGAAAGACAATGCTGCATCTATGCCCTCCAACAATCCACCCAGCTTTTTCCCAGAAATGGTCTTGCCTCTTGGTTAACAACACTGTTCCATCAGCTCCTATAAAGTTGCTGTATTTACAAAGTGGGAAAAAGGAAACCTGGATAACATCCTGCAGGGTGACTGGTGGTTTCATTGCCTCATCATCCAGTCTCAGCATGAGGCCCAGCAGTTTCTCCAAAGGATCACTCAGTTCTCGCTCCTCATGGCTGTCGATTCCCCAGTCCAGGGCTTCATAGATCACCAGTCCCAAGTACTCCAACAGCTGCAGACAGAGACCAAGGAAGCAATGCAGGACAAAGCATTGTGGAGAGCATCACAGCTCTCACTTTCCATGCATGTACCCTCCTCTGCTCCTGAGGACTGAGCACATCTCTCAGGATAAGAGATACTCCCCATTTAAGCAGGTTTAGGATTTTTAAATGGCCTTAAGTGGCATCTCTAAGGTATTAAGACAAGACTCCAGCCTATCCCACGGTAGACAGCATCTGTACCCATTGTTTCCCAGTCCCATTGTCTTACTTGACTTCAGTCCAAGCATTTTGTTTTCTTTTATAGGTTGCAGGGAAGTCACTCTCTCAGGGGACAGCAAAGTTAAGCACCTTGATAGTTTCCAAAGACATCTGCATATCCTGAGCTAGCCTTCTACTACAACAGGATTATAGCTGCACACATAATGAATGTAAAGACAGAGGATTACCTTGTCCTCTGACTGCTGAATGCTGCCAACATCTGAAAAGGGAAAAAGAGGGTAAGGGGAAAAAGACAGCTGCACAGGCATTGATAAACAGCTTTTAGAACCCTTTTCAAGATAGGAGAACAGGAAGAATTCTTTTAAATAAGGTAACTGCCTTCTCTGACTGAAATCAGTCCCACCTGGGAAAGTAGGCCCGTATCTGAGGACTCCTGGAAAGCAACATAGGATACTCCTCTTACTGTGAGCATCAGCCCAAAGTAACAGCTGCTGCATTTTGTTGTTTGCTAAGTGATATCCAACCACAGGGAAGGCACTGGATCTTTGTTTTTATTCTTTATTACCCACTCCAGTCCCTGAAGAGTTAGCCTAGCACTGACCTCTGCAGCAGCCCAACCAAGCCCTACGTAACACAGACTTGTTGCCACTTGCTGGCTACACATAGTGACAAAAAAAAAAAAAAAGGAACTGCCAATCATAAATCTGCTGTGAGAGTTACCATAACAAAGGAACCATACATTGGAAGATGAACAGAGCAGTACATATAACAAAGCCTCAGACTATTTATTTCCAATAACATAAGTGGTAGAAGGCTTTCATCCCAGCTATTCCCTGGAACCAAATGACTCAACAGAGAGCTACTGGAGAAATTAGTAGGTCATACATCTGTATTACCACTCATCTGCAGTCCTCTAAAATGAAATATAGGCAGGAGAATAGCTTCATGGCAACATAGAGAGAAAACAGAGAGAAAAAGAAAAAAAAAAGCAGGGGAAAATTAATTTTTCCTACTTTGTGCCCACATTTCAGCCTGTTATAGGACCAACCCTCAGCATCTGCAGCTACCTATGCTCTTACCAGACTTGTGGTAGACCTTGAAGGAAGCAGTACCATCAACATGGATAAAGATGCTCCCAGAACCTTTTATGAATACAGAATGGAGTGATGGGCACAGTCCTTGAGCCAACTGCTCCATTCTTCTGCAACACTGGAAGCAGATAGCCCAGGCTTGCTCCTCACTTATAGGATGTTCAAAACACCTCAGAAGCTCAGCTAGAGAGACCTGTGTGATCCTCTGCTCACACCCTGGAGGCTCCATTTTTCCTTTCACCTCCAACCTCCACTCTTAGCCTAAGGAGCTTAACACTCTTTCTTCCAGGACAGGCAAGTGCTCACATCTGCTTTTCATCAGTTCTGCCTCTTGATTTGCTCTTACCTCTCTTCCTCACAGGTGCAACCATTAATGTCAATTTTTGCTCTTTTTAAAGGGACACGACTTTATCTGTATTTGTATGAGATTTCTTAAAAGAACAGAGTAAGTATACATGAAAATGGAATCAAGAGAATGTAAGACTGTACAAAAATCGTGCTCAATTTAACGCCTTTGTTTCTAACAAATATATTAATTGGAATCCCAATGTTTGCAAGTGGGGAAAAGAGTACCTTCAACTTCAGGCAGAGAGGGAAAGGGGTAGGAAATGTCTTCTGTTTGGGAGAGGAGAACTCACAATACACCACAAAAGTCTTTTTGACAAGAAACTATTCTAAGAACACTTAATAAATTACAGCAATCAACTCCATGGGGCACCTGCATCCACCCCCGGCCTGGCCTTGGCCCTTCGTCCGTGCCACAGCAAATCCCAGCAGAAGGCGGCTGGGAGCATGGAGCGGCCGGGACAGGCAGGCGGGTACCCAGGACGTGGGCAGCACGGCCCTTCCTTGCTCAGGATGCCGATAGCACAGAACCACAGGATCGACTGGGTGGGAAAAACCCTCCGAGGTCACCGAGGGCAGCCCGTGAGGGAACAGCACCGTGTCAGGCACAGCACGGCACTGGGTGCCGCGTCCAGCGCTTCAACACCGCCGGCGACGCTCCCTCCGCCGCCTCCCTGGGCAGCCCATCCCAGTGTCAATCGCCCTTTCTCTGGAGAAATTCTTCCTGACGTCCGACCTAAACCTCCCCTGGCGCAGCTTAAGACTGTGTCCTTCACACTGGATATGAATTGTTCCCGGTGCGAAGCCGATCACGCGGCTTTTTTAGCGCTTTAAGGAGCGTGTGTGACACGAGAGGGCTCAGCGGCCAGGCCGGGGACCGGGGACACCCCCAGGAACATCCCTGCAGTGCCTCACGAGGAGCTCGGCTGCTGCCGCGCTGGCTGCCACCGGCCACAGCTCCCGAGGCACACACTGGAGAATTGCGAGGCTTAGAAAGTGTGAATAACACTCATAATTTACATTTATTTCCCTTCTCGCTTATAGCACTTGGGAACGCAACACATGGGCGCCAGCCCCGAGCCCTGACGCACCCCCGCGGGCCCACTTGGTGCGGCCCGCCCTGATGGTCCCGCCCACGCCGGTGCTCGCTGTGCGCGGCGGGAAGATGGCGGCGCCCAGGGCGGCGTGGGACGGGCGGGACGCGCCCTGGAACCGGCTGGATGTGCCCTGGCCCGCGGACAGCGCCGCGGTGCCGCTGGCGGCCCAGCACCCCGCAGGTCCCGGCG